>JAVJIF010012612.1:0-123043 GCA_038442645.1 Agave tequilana | reverse complement strand
TTGGATTCGAAGGTGATTGTGATCCTGTTTTACATCAGTCTCTGTATTTTTTGAGACTCATAATGGTTGAGCTGATAATTAGCAGCATGTACCCTCTTTTATGATTAATTGAACAGGAACCATAACTTATGGGGAATAATTGTTGTGCCTTCATGTTTTACATCTTGTAATTCTCACGAAAGTTCTGACCAAATTCTGCAACCCTTCCATCATTTTATAAATGCCATTGCACTTGTACTATACCTACTTTTCAACATTTTAATTTCATAAAAAAGTGATGCAGCATATTTCTGTCTTTTTATGCTTCTGTAGTCTTCCTTCTACTCAGAGATGGAGTTTACATGACAAGAGATTGCATGTTGTGACGCATCAATGGTTGGATGATTCTTTGGAGAAAGGCGAGAAGTTACTGGAAGATGCCTATAATTTGAAGCCAGATACATTGGAAGATCTTAAATCGAAGAAAGGTAACTAATGAAATGCTTCATGCTGAATTGTTATAGAAGAATGACTGTCACAGTTGACACTTCTCTTGGTATGTCAGACAGTTAGAGACTAATTTAACTTCTAAAGATCTTGAATCTTACTATCAGTACCAATGCGATGGGATATGAAACTTGGTACTGTTTATTGATTTTAGAAGTTTATCATGTTCTCGGTCTTTTAATTTGAAGATTCTTAGTCTTTAAACTTGAAGTTTATTATTATTGTTGTTATAAGTCAACTAATTCTCCAAGTAATAATTTCAGAATTTTTATGCTTCATCTGGCAAAGATCATCCTGTGTGATGCTAGTAATTGTCATTTCTAAAAATGTTGTGGAATGTGCCACTGATCAATCATATGATTTCCACAGCATTGATAAGAGCAGTTTTAAGGATCCTGGTTAATGACATTTTCTTTTGGAAGGCTGTTATTTTTATCTGCTATGAAGTGGTCTTTAATGTTTGTAATGTGAACTCTATTTGGTGTCGTCTCTGCCCACGATGCCTTCTAGTACATGTCCTGAAAATTGAGGAGCAAGAATGACCACTATTAATCAATCCACTACCTAGTTGTTGGCATTATTCACTTTTATTTGTTTTTATGCATCCAATTTGCTTGGTTCATTTGTCACTCAATTCATAGTGTACACAAACTTTTTACTCAAAATTCCTGCTACTGGATAGTTAGCCACTGTTATGTCAATATGATTGCTGATTTGACATTCCTTGGCCTTTGAGGGCTCCAATTCTGTTTCGATATTTTCTGTTTTCATTTCTCGCTTTTCTTGCTTCTATTTGTTTAGTTTTCTAAGTTATATGCCACTTCTTGTGGCACCTGATTTTGGAGATATGTGACAATCGTGACTTCTGTTAGCATTAGCACAATGGACTATGCGCGCTCGTTACATGTTCTGTAGCACCCATGTTTTAATATTTTTTGTTTTATCAAGTACATTATGCATTTCACAACACTCTATGCATATCTGATAAATATATTGCAAGATAATTCTAGCATTGTTGTCAGTGTGATGTATGATTTAATCAACACATTATGCATGTTTATCTTATGCCAAATGCTTGACTAGGTGGTTATTTTTCTCTTTCCTTTCTTGTTTCATGCTTTGCAGAAAAGAAGACACCAAAGTTCCTCGCGCCATTAGTATCGTAGGAATGCAAAAGGACTCCACACCACTCGAGGTAGGTGAGAAACGGAAAAGAGGAAGACCACCCCGAACAAACACAAGAAAAGGAAGAGCAGCTCTGAAGCCCCAGCGAAGGACACGGGCAAGGATTGGAAAGCGTGCTGTCAAATAAATTCAGTGAGTTGGAGAATAGTGATTCCGTTGATGAATCTGATGGTAGAGAAGCCGATGAACCGATGGAGGAGATTCATGGCGATTTAGAGAGACATGAGGGTAGTGAAGTTGATAAAGAAGAAATCATCAAAAGAGCCGAGGGCATGAAGGATCATGAAAGAACCCACATTGCCAATTTAGCTGAATCTGGTGTAATACAAGAGACTCTCAGTAGAAGATAGATTCAGTAGAGGATCCATCGTTGTTCCTGTTGCAGAAAGTGCGAAGAAAGGAACAGGTGAGCAAGTGGAGCAAATGGTAGATCCACTGCAAGCAATGCTACTGGATATGATTCCAACACTTAGCCAGAAAAGAGAAGGAACTGCAAGCTCCAGTGCTCTGTTGTGGCAAGAGACAAATTGTGGCCAGATCCTGATGCAGCCCTGTGAAGAAGAAAGAAACTGCAGGCTCCAGTGTAGCCGTTGTGGAAGGAGACAAATCGCAACCAGATCCTGATGCCAACCCGGTGAAGAAGAAGAAAGTTAGCTACAAGGATGTTGCAGGTCACTTACTGAATGATTGGTGAATACATTCATCAACTTTGTGGTGTCCCATTTTCATATATGTTGTATATAGGAGGAAACGATGTGCTGCTGTATGTGTCCCCTTCAATGTATTTGTACCAACTTAATTTATGATGATGTGTATTCTGTAGGAGAGCTTTAACCTCTGGTTTGCAAACACTATGGCAACTTCATCATCAATCATAATATGTGAGTATTATAGTGGCTGATTTTTCTTCAGCTGTTTCTGCTGTTTTTCGCTAAAGTCTTTATTTAAAAAAGAAGAGAAAGAAATACCTTCAATGATAATAATAGTTGAATTTGTGGACATGTCATTCAGAAAGATCAAACTTCAAATATCCTGTAATTTCAGATACTGAGTGTAGTAAAAATCAGCTAAACAGGAAGTCACTTATCCCTGCTTACAATTCTCTCTCAAACACATGAGAAACTACAAATATCGCCCCCAAGCAAAGATCAGGAGAAACCGGATTTATCACAGATTATGAACTCCCCTGACTTGACAAAACTTAATGCACAGACGTAGAAACGGCCGTGTTTCTTCTTACTCAATTCTGATCACCAGCCGTACTTGGCTTGGGTCTCGGCCTTTGTGAGAAATCCCTTGGCGCGCCTCTCTGTGAGTTCCATCTCTTTTTGCTTCATGTCATAGTACAGAGTCCCAATCTGATGTTTCCTTTTGTGCAGCTTTGAGGGCTTTCCCTTGCTTGTTGAAACCGGCTTCACAACAAATTGGAAGGAAAAATTCACGTCAGAGAGCCGGTGTACTGCAATAAGTTTCTTGAAAATTATATCAAATTAGAGCAATTCAATAGGAAAGCTAAAACTCCAAATAGCATTATTAAAGATATTATAGCTGGTAGGTTGAGGTCGTTTACATTATTGCACTGCAGCGTCCTTAATAAATTCTACCTGAATTTGATATAAACAATGACATCAAAACTAATATGATGTAATAACCAATATGTAGAGTAATTCAAGTATATTCTGCATCATCATGGCTACAGGGCTACCTACAGATTCTGATAGTAAACAGTTTTTACGGTACATGTTTTACATAAATATTTTAAGATTTGGGTTGATTTTGGACAATTAACTAAAATCTCCGTTCCTGAATAATTTTTGACTTGAAACTCTACCTGAATCACCTCCTAAACAAAATTTTAGGTAGCATGTTTCTTTGGAGAGCAAGCAGAGGTGCAGGTTGGTAGTTATTATAGAATCATTAAGGGCTTAATTAGTAAGGGCAGGCCAGTTCTTCTAAATCTTTTAGATACGAGTAATGATTGACCAGACTCGCACGGATATGAGAAAAAAGAGATGACCAGGATCAACCTTGTTTAAAGATCTAAATAAGTCCTAACTGAATTGCCGTTTGGATTTTTGACTCATTCACATCAAATCCATCTCAATGTTGAACAAAATATAAGTAGCACAACCAACAAGACTGATGACACTTGTAATAGCATGTCACACTAGGCTTCCAAATATTTATCAATAATTGATAAAACCTAAGTGTCTCACTACATTACCGCAGTATAGTATTTGCACAACTTTATAGTCCCCCGCGCCTCCCCCCCCCCCCCCCCCCCCCACCCCCCCCACACAAGAAAAAATAAAAAAAAACACCCACATCATAAGCCACAGCTACGAACTGCACACAGGACTCCGTACAACCCACTTTCACCATTTTACCAATAAGCCAAGCCTCACTGGGTGGCATAACTTTACAGTTAATACAACTTCATTGTTGCCCTTCCCTGGAACATAAATTATATAAACTCATCTTCCAAGTAACAATAAGTTTTTTGTTGCTCTTTATAACTGCAGCATTACGGAATATTAAAAAAAAAAAAGTATTTCAACAAAATTGTGGGAACAAAGTTGATGACCAAGAATTACTCAGAATGAACCATTTCCCTGATCATTCATTGTAATTGTGAGAATAAGGAAGCGGTCAGAGTGAGATGGTTAAAGGGAGAAGTGATCTTGAAGTATTAAGTGATCTAGGGTTTGACAGTTTACCCCATGAACTATGAAAATCATCAGATTACCTGAGTAGCTTCCGAACTATGAAAATCGTCACTTTACCCCCTGAGAGCAACTTCCATTATGTTTTCCGTCCAAATGGGTCACGTGAGCATCATGTGATCCCTTTATTTAATTCAGTAACATTTTTTAATTAAAATATTATTAATCTCAAAATTTCTCTCAATTATCTTATTTCCAAAAAAAACCTAACTAGATTTAGATGATGATGGTAGAGAGGAGGAGAGAAGGATTGGGTTGGGGTGATGATAGTGTAGGTGGAGGAGGGGAGGGGTCTAAGCTAGGGTTCGGGTTCTAATTGAGAAGGGATTTGAGTTAGATGGTCGTGGTGGAGGAGGTGGAGGAGGAGGTATGTAGTGGTTGTTGAGGACTTGAGGTAGTGGTGGTGGGGGTGGGTTTGAGAAGGAAAAGGAGGAGCTAATGATCAAGGAGGAGATGGTGATGATGGGTTTAAGGAGAAGGTGGTGGTGGGATTGAGGAGGAGCATGAGGTGATGGTGGTGGTGGGATCAAGGAAGGGTAGTTGTGGGTGGTGGAGGAGGACGAGATGGTGGAGGATATTTTAAAAAAAATAAATTGGTTTTATGTAAAATTAAATTAATGTTTAAACACAACTTTATCGGTTAAGAGATACAAGGTCACATGATGGACACGTGACCCCCTTGACATAAAACGTCGCTAGAGTTAATGTCGGGTTTTTTCTTTTTTTTTTTGGGGTGTTTTTTTTCTTTTTCTTTTTTTCTTTTGGGTGGGTGGGTGGGGGGGGGGGGGGAGTAAAGTGATGATTTTCATAGTTCAGATGAGTAATATGCCAAACCCCCGATAGTACAAGATTTTTTTTTTTTTTTGGTAATTTACTTCTATATGATAGCTACAAGACAAGCAATGCTCTATGTATGAGTCAACATGTTTGCCAATTAACAAACATGTAAAAACATGAGAATTTGAGATGGATAAATGGCCTAAGAGATAAGATTAGAAATTAGTGCACCCTCAGGAAGAGATGTAAGTTTCATTAAGCATAAAATGAGAAAAAAACAATTAAGATGGACTGTATGTGCTCAAAAAACACAAATAAATGTGCTAGTTAGGAGGAGCAGAAGGATCATACTCAAATGAGCAACAACAGTAAAAGGATCACAACTAGATGCGCAATGATGACTGGAAGTAGCCTAAATAAACATGGATGGAGGCAGTTAAAAAAGACCAATATTATTATTTTAACCAAGAAGACAAGAAAAAAAGGATTCATATAGCTGACCCCAAAAAATTGAGATGAAGGCCTTGGTTCTTTTTCATTGCCATCATTGTTGTTACTTTTGATTTTTTTCATTTCTCTAGGCTTTACCAAATTTTCTATTTTCTAAGGTCAAATAAACTATCAAACTTGAACTGAAATAGAAAGACCAATACTCAAAATGCTCAATACATTTCATTCTGAGTACTTTAGAAGTTGGAGAACATTCTAAGAAGTTAAAGCTTTAGTACGCTAAAATATAGCTGAATTATATGCATCTCTGAATTAAAACTTCACTAGAAAAAATAAAGAGCATAAACTCTAATAATAGTTATCATGCCTTGTGCTCTATTTGAGTTTTCCTAATGAATCCTTTTTCTCAATCACTCATCTTACACATAACTACCGATGCTACTCAAAACTTAAAAGGTATTTCTTTGAAATTCCAACCATGATAACATGTAGGAGCATCTCCCCTTGTTCCCTAATAATTCAGGACTTTATCATCTGATCATTGCTATGTAGGGGTGCAAACGGCCCAGGCCGGGCCGCCTACCCGCACGGGCCCGGGCCCGTCCCCAAACACGGGGCGTGCCCGGGTTTGGGAATAGTGGCCCACCGCCCGGCCGCACCCGGGCCGGCTCGGCCCGGGTTGGCCAACGGCCCTTTTTAGAGTCGTTGGCTGAGTCAAGGGGGGATTTGTAATTTTTTTACAAATATCCCCTGACGGCTATAATTGGTCCAGATTATAGTCCTTGGGGGGTATTTGTAATTTTTTTAACAAATACCCCCCCAAAAAAAAGGGCTTTACTGGGTCCAAATTATTTTTTTGTATATAAAATTACATTTTAACACCCACTTCCCCTCTATAAATACCCACTTTTCCCCCACTTTATTTCATCACAAAAAAAAACCTCTAAAAATCTCTAACAACTCTCTTAAATTCTCAAGCTCTCAAGTTCTCAAGTGCTCAAACTCTCGAGCTCTCTCAAGTCCTGAAGTGCTCAAACTCTCAAGCTCTCTCAAGTTCTCAAGTGCTCAAGCTCTTTCAAGTCCTCAAGTGCGCAAGCTCTCTCAAGCTCTCGTTCACATTCCGGTATTTATATTATTGTCAATTTAGTTTAAAAATGGACACATTCTTCATCAGCAAGCTGTAGTAATCCTTTTTCTTCTAGGTATAATCACAATTTAGATTAGACTAGTCAAGAATTACATCATTTGCATTTGCCTTTACCCCGACACTACAATACTTCCATTCACACAACCATAAACAACATCCACATATTTTACTGCTTCTTCTGATCCACCTTCTACTTCCGCTGTCGAAGTAGCAACTTTCATGACAGAAGAAAAATCTGAGATTTGAATTTTTTTAAAAAGAAACTATTAATGGAGTTTGGAGGGTTGTATGCAAGTTTTGTCCCCATGTTTCTTATGTTTTTTCAAAAAATAGTGAAATTGGCACAATAACTAGGCACATTTAGGCAAAACACCCTCAGAATCAACCACAACAAATACAAATTTTCACTTTTAGTGGCACACTAAGCACTTTAAGTTATAATCGTCAAAGAGGTAAAACTAATCTAACTAAATATTTAATTCAAGCTGAACAACCTTTTAGTTTTACTGAAAATGAATCATTAACAAATTTTATTAGAACTACTCATAATCCTGAAAATGATTCATTCTATTAAGATACTATTAGAGCGAAAATGTTCAGTGTTGTTGAAGAAATAAAACAAATTTTAATTGCAATTTTTTCTTCTATGCCACAAAGAGTTGCACTTACTTCTGATTGTTGGGAAGCTCTTAACCGCTTTCATTATATAGTTGTTAATGCATATTTTATTGATTCTGATTGGCCTTTAAACAAAAAAAATATTGGTCTTAAAAAAAAATTCCTTTTCCTCGTAATGGTTCAAATCTTATCAGATTATTATGAAAGTTGTTAGAGAATTTAGACTTGAATTTAAAAAAAATTCTATTTCAGTTGATAATGTTAGCAATAATATTGTTGCAATTGAGCTTTTAAAAAATAATTTTATACCATTTTGAATGAAATTTTTTCATATTCGTACATGTCACATCATTAACTTGTGTGTACAGGATGGCTTAAAATGTATAAATACTTATATTCACAATTTAAGAAGTACTATTTTATTTATTATAAGTAGTGGTTCAAGGAAGCAAAGGTTTAAACAAAGTTGCTCCAGCGTAGGCCTACAAATTAAAAGTTTACCTCAGGACAAAAGGACTCGTTAGCTCAACATATAATATGTTAAGAAAATATATTCCTTATCGGACTGCAATAGATATGTTTATTTCTACGAAATTGCCAGATATATTTATTTTCGATGATGAATGAAAAATTATTGAAGTAATTTGTGAATTTCTGAAAAAAATTGAAAGAGTAACAAGATTATTTTCTGAGGTTTATTATCCTACAACTAATTTAATTTTTTACGAATTAACTGAAATTACTGAACTGTTTTATACATATCGAAATGATTCTTTGCTTCAAACTATTATTACTCTTATGGAAGAAAAATGCAATAAGTATGTTAAACATTTTCCTACTACATTTTATTTTGCTACTATTATGGATCTCAAATTAAATTTGAAGAATGTAAACATTTACTTGAATTTTTTTTTGAAAAAATGGATTATCCTGATTGTACCCTAGTATGAAAAGTTATTGAGCATTTTATAAATAATATGTATGATTTTTATGATTCTCAATTTGAAAATAAACAATCATCACAACCTGCATCTTCATCCAGGCCCAAAAGTTCTTCATTATCTGGTTTATTATTTGCATCAAAAAGATCAAGAAGCTCAGAGCCATTGAATGAGCTTCATTATTATTCGACTCGTGTTATAGCTCTTGAGATTGATGTAAACTCAGGATTTGAAAATTTTGATATTTTGGCCTAATGAAAACCATAGGAATCAACATATCCATGTTTTTCATTGAAAATTAGCTGGGAAAACTTACAAAAATTGTGTAGAAAATTACAAGGAAAAAAAGAAAATTACAAGTATTTTCTACTGAGATTTTAGAGAAGTGTGTCGGTAGGGGTCTAGTCAGCGCGACCACTTTGTCCCGTTAATTATGCGAGCAATGAGTCGTCGAGTCTTCTATTAGAAATTCCTTCTCGTCTGGTTCCAGAGATTCCTTGAGATTAAAAGATTAGAGTGTTAGAACCCTAAGATTATCCTTGATGGATGATAGAAAATATTCTTTGAATTCTTGGAAGTTAGAAATCGATTCTCTTCTTAATGCCTATCTCTTGGCTTTTCTCCTACGTGCCTCTATGTTGGCTCTTAATTCCTTCTTTTTTTGGCCCAGGCTGCTAATGGCTATTTATAGGCCTCATAGGGGTAACCGCCTCCCAAGAAATAGCAAGGGCTGAAAATGGCCTTGAATAGCCTCGCAAGCTAAGCTAAAATAGGCTTTGTACGAGCCTAAATAGCTTCCTGTGAAGTTAGAACAGTCGTTCTGGCTTGTTAGAGGGGTAAAACTCTTTAAATATCTCCACTTAATGGGAATATAATGGGGGCATAACTGCCCACTTAAAGTGGGCATTAACCCCACTAAAAAGTAGTATGGGGAGGTTAGCCCACTAATTCTGCTCAGGGGATTGAAACAGTCAAAATGACCTGGAGCATAGCCTTCTGCGAAGCTAAAGCTCCAAGCGGAGCTAGCCTATCGCTAGGTTAATGCTCCAAGCGGAGCTAGCCCACTGCTAGAGCTCCGAGCGAAGCTAGCCCACTGCGGGGCTAACGCTCCAAGCAAAGTTAACCCACTGCGGAGCTAATGCTCCAAGCTTCCGCGCGAAGCTAATCAGTTTGGCAAAAGTTAGCCAGTTTAGCTGAGTCTGAACTGTCTATTCAACTGTCTGCTAACTGTCTTTCGGAAGTGTCGACAAGTTAGACATTGCACAGATCAGTTGGAGAGCTAAATGGGAGTTTGTCTTTTGAAAGTGTCAACAAAACCCCTTTCAAAATTTTCGTAAATCCGTGAAGGGCTAGTTCGGATTTCAAAATACTTTGAATTACTTCTGGTGTTTAAACCTGTTTGAAGTATAACGCTAGGAATAAAAAGGGTAAATTGGGCCTAGGGATCTCTCTGTTCAGAGATAATATGGACATAATAGATTGGGAATCACTAGAAAGAGAATTCGCTGTTCAAAGTTAATATGGACATAACAGCGAATAAGAGTCCGCGATATGACATCGTCTGTTTAGAGATGATAGACTGGACATAACCGACCAGGAGTCACCAGACTCGTAACCCTACTGTTCAGAGGTAGCGAACTGGACATGACAACAAAATGGAGCCCTTGCTGGACTATAGGGCGAGATCTGAGCACCTGTCAGTTCAGAGATGATAAACTGAACATAACCGATTAGGGTCACACTCGTAACCTTGTTGTTCAAAGGTGGCGAACTGGACATGACAACAAAAGGGGTAATTCCACTGGGAGAATAACTATAAACTCCGTGAAAATTTAGCGTTCACTGTGAATTTTGAAAAGAGTTGTCAGAGGTAATCATTAGCGTGACAACTAAAGAGTTCACTAGGGACTGAAAAAGAGTTTTCACTAAGAAGTGAAATGGTAATTAGAGACTGTGAGAAATCTGTAAGAAGTTGTCAGAGGTAATCATTAACATGATAGTCGAAACTCCAAGAGAATTTCATAAGGAATCATCGTTCCTTGTGGTATTTTGATTGTCAGAGGTAATTATTAACGTGACAACTAAAGACCCCGTTGGGATAAGGAAATCCCAAACAGGATTATAAAGAATTCAGCGTTCTCTGCAGAGTTTTGAAGGAATTATCAGAGATAATCATTAATGTGACGGTTCCATTGGGGAAAAGGAGAATAATGCTCCTAACAAGGAAGAAAAAGTCGTCAGAGGTAATCGTTAACGTGACAACTTCAAATTCTTTTAGGACTGAACAATCTTTTTATTTGTTGATTAGAATTCCAGAGAAGAAATCGTTGGTTATTCCTACATCGTTGGGCTCACCACTTTATGCTATTCCTGAAGAGAATCGAGGGCAATAATTTAATGAAGTTGTTGCTCAAGATGGAGAATGAGACCCCTCCTCAGAGAAGGGCAGCGCTTCAGCAATTCATTGATAAGACCAGGGAGTTGAGGGCCGGCATGTTACTTAATAAGGTCCTACCTTTGCTTATACAACCAACCTCGAAGGATCAAGAGAGGCATCTCTTGGTGAAGGTTATTGGTCGGGTGTTGTATAAGTTGGATGAGCAGGTTAGGTCTTTTGATCATAAGATTCTTGTTGTTGTCGAGTGGCTGTCGATCGATGAGGACTATTATGCTCGCGTTTAAGGGAGAGAGATCATTCCCAATAGACTGTTGATCCCATATTGGAGATTGATTCATCATAGTTGGAAAGTCTTGATAGAATAAGATTACCTGGGGGAATGAATAGAATTCTGCTTGGGAAAACAGATTCCATGAAGGAATAAAAGTCATATGAATCCGACTTGATGATCAAAGGTATAATATTAACGTGATCATGGATAGTACTTATTTGATCAGAGGATAATATTAACGTGATCATAGATAGTACTTCAAGAATTTGTTGTTGATCGGCATCATGAGCGTATCACCATTTGGATTTGCGAGACGATAAGCTCCATTTGAATAAACTGTCTCTACTACAAAAGGTCCTTCATATTTGGGTTGGAATTTGCCTTTAATTTTGTGTGTCATGACCATAGGTTGTCTGACAACTAAAACCAAATCTCTCTTTTGGAAGACTCTTTGACCTTTTTGTTAAAGGCCTTTGAGATTCGAGCTTGATATAACTCGATGCGATGTTGAGCTTGCAACCGCTTCTCGTCCAGCGCTTTAAACTCCTGGATCCATCTGTCATCTTGGTCGCCAAAGCAACACGAAGTACAGTATTTGTATCTCTATGGATATGAATTCCTCATACCCATAGACTAGAGAAAAAAGTGTATTACCTGTAGGGTTCAGACTGTTGTTCGGTAGGCCCAAAGATATTCGCTGAGCTTCTCATTCCAGTCTCGCTTGCTTGAAGAAACGAACTTTTTAAAGAGCTTAATGATCTTCTTGTTGAACGCCTCTGACAACCAGTTGGAGGCGGGGTTGTATGCAGTCGAAGCCAGATTATGTATTCGGCATTTGTCGCAGAACCGAAAAAATGATTGGCTTACAAATTGGGGACTATTGTCATGGATGGTCCTTATGGGAACACCAAATCGATGAATGACATGGTGTTTAATGAAGTTAACCACGTTAATGGTTTTAACTACGAGTGGTATTCCGCCCATTTTGAGAAGTAATCGGTTATCGCAAGAATGAAACGATGACCTCTGGTCGATAAAGGACTGATGGGTCCTATAACATCAATTTTTCATGCTTCAAATGGCCATGAAACAACTGTGAGATAGAGTAGCTCCGGGGGGTGGTGTATGAAATCCGTGTGGATTTGACAAGCCTTACACTGTTTCGCATATTACACTGCATCGACAATCATCATTGGCAAATAATAGCCAAGCCTGCGTGAACATGTGAGATTTTCTATATCAGCAATCATCGCATATTATCGAGGATCATCGCATATTACATTGCACCGGCAATCATCGAGGATTCGACTGATCAAGATAATCCATACAACAATCAAACATTAGGAGATCTGTAGTGGAGATGTGAGATTTTCTATATGCCATTTTTAAAAAAAATTATGCAAGAAAATAAAATTAAATTTATTAATAAATGCCTAAAAATAAAACTCAATTTTTTTCCTAGACCTAATGCAAATTTCCTACCTAAACCATACTCTGATACCAAATTGATATGAAATGGAGACCCTATAGTGTGATATATTAGTGATAGATCTGAATTCCGCAACGTTTCACCAAAAATATAATCTTCGATAGGAAATCACTTAAAACTAATAATGTCACAAGATAGATTTAATAAATAATTGGCGTACGTAGTCGAGATAATTCTGATCTCAAAAAATCAGATGCAATTAACCAGAAATAGTTCTACTTGCAAAATCAAGTTCAACACAACAAGCCCAAGCAGAATTCACACCACTCTCATTGATAGTGGACAGCAGGAAATTTTGATAACAGTTTAGAGATAAAAATATAGTGATGTAATCCAACTAATATACTGATGAATGAAGATAGAAATTACCTACTGAGAAGCTCGTTTTCAGGATTTCGCTACGGTCTACAAATTGATGCTTATGTTGCTGAACTGACACTTGACTGATGTACTTCTACTATAATTGATATTGATGTTGTTGTTGTTGCAGTGCAGTAGGAATGAACATTGAGACCATTGTGCGGGGCTGCCAGATAGACGTTGGTGAAGAAGAGATTGGTTGGGCTTTGAATGGCAGAAGCACGCAGGCGAGCGTTTGAACAGAAGCTTGGCCTAGAGGTGTTCGGTTGTTCAGGCAAGCTGACTGAATTGCTTGAACAGAAGCTTTGGCCGAATTCTGGACTTAAAACAGGCCGTGGTTGTATTTGGGATCACAGTTGACTCATGTGCATAGTTGAGATCGAGGAGGCCTGGCGGGGCCGAGGCTTGCGTTGGCAGTCGGTTGACAAAGAGGAGCAAGTTATCTTGGCTTGCATTGTAGTCAAGGGTGGTGGTAATCAGAGGCGGATAGGAGTCGGGGAATAGGGCGCGCGGCAGAGGAGGAGGTCGAAGGACGCGGGTAATGGCGAGGATGTCGGCGACTTCGGATGTTAAAGATGAAGTCGGGGTGGCCTGTTTGTTGGCGTGGAGAGGCATAGGACGTTGGGGTGTTGGCTGAAGATGACGTAGAAGGGGAGGGAGGATGCAGCCGAGGGATGTTGACGATGGCGGGGTGCTCGTGCCGAGGGAAGTTGGAATTACGACGTTTAGGAGGAGACGAGGGAGAGAGATTTTGCTGGGTTTTTTGCTTTTTGTGTTGTTGTCGTTGGTTGCAGGGAGAAGAACAAAAGAGGAAGAAGATAAAGGAAGTGGGGGCCACGATGAAAAGAAAGAGATGAGAAAACTTGCAGTGAGGATTGGGGGAATTTTGTTGGGATTTTTTTTTGGTGTAAGCTAATCTCTCTTTTTTTCTTTTTTTCCTTGTTATTCTGTTGGCTAATTGTGGCTGAGGACTTTGAGAAGGGAATTTTGAAAAATGAAAATTTGGAAAATAAAGAAAAGAGGATAACTAAGATATGGCTTCACAGTCAAAATCTTATTTTGAAAAGGAGTTTCACACTTAGTCTCATTTTTAAATTTTCAAATAGAAAATCTAAGATTTTTCATTAATCAACTTCATTGATTTTCTAATACAATACATTGCCTTAAATAAGCCTACAGACTCTGATTTTTCTCCACATACTCGATGTGAGACTAAAAGGAATATAATTAATAAAATAAAGACAAATACAGTAGACTCTGCATAAAAAAGATACAGACTTGGACTAGAATCAAATATCAGCTGCTTGGATGTCCTCATCACTCTCATTTCAGATCTGCTCTCTTTCTACAGCAGTAGCAAAACCCTCTCTTCTTCCTCAGTTGAGCACCAGCAGCAGGCCCAACGGCCACTCTCTCACCTTCAGCAGCAGATACAGTCGACCAACAGAGTTTTCCTCTTCCTTTCTTCATCTAAACTTGATTTGTAAGCTCCATACCTCAATTTCTTTCCAATCATGTCTAGATCTAAGAAATCTAAGTTAAATCCATCTACTTCAACTGACAATCTTGAGATTTATCTTAGAGATGATGATACTTTACTTGAATTCTTGCGACTTTCTAATCTAGAAATTAGTCCAGGTAGGTTTGTTCATTTCCTAAATTTTTGCTCATATAATATTGCTTCCTACTTTGAAAATTTTGGTCTCTTTACTTTATTCTCTGCTGAAAATAAAATATCATATTATCCATCTCTGGTTCTTTTGTTCCATGCAAATTCGACTCTTGTCACTCATTCCAATGTTCCTATAATTGATACTTTTGTCAAAGCGAGGAAATTGAATTGACAACAAAATCTCTTGGCAAAATTCTTGGTATTCCCTACAAGGGACCTAACCTTGATCAAATCAATATGGATGATGGACATGTCTTATCCGAAATTTTCCTACCCGGCAAGGGATTACCCATGACAAATAATAAGTTAAAACCTATTCCAAGACTCATTGGAAGAATTTTAGCTTACAATTTGATTCCCAAAACCGGTTCATTTGATTATTTCTCGCAAGACTTAACTGTTTGTGTTTATGCTCTCATGGTCGGTCTTCATGTGAACTGGGCTGAAGTTAAAATTTAACACTCTAATAAAGCACCACACCAATTTTCTCCCATATGGTGCTTTCCTCACTCCCATTATTAAGAAATTCAAAGTTGATCTTAAGAATGAAAACAATGTGGTTATGAATTATGAGTTGTTTAACAACACTGTTCTTCTAAGGATGAAAATTCCTTCTCTTGTTAGTCAAACACAAGAACCACCATCCTCATTTACTCTTCATGACTCCCATAAGCAACCTCAAGAACCACCATCCTCCCAAACTGAAGAGCCTCATGTTTCTCCTCCTTCATCTGAAGGTTTTAGTAATGTTTACTATAATTCTGTCACTGCTCAAATCATGGACTTAAAATCTGGGCAAAATAGACTCTTTGAGCAACAAAATCAAATTCTTGCACAACAAGCTTCCTTGAATCCAATGCTCTTATTTTGGAAAATCATGGCTCTCTCGTGGAGCATTTCCAATCTATGTCTATGCGGATTGATGAGATGTATGATGCTCAGCATACATACTTTGGCCAGTTTTCACCTCCACCACCACCACCTGGATCCAATTAATGAAGACGATTTCTGAATGCATTTCTATCTTATTTTATGCTATTTTGATGTACTTCAGTTCAAAACTATGTTATTTTAAGTTTTCTGATATGTAATAACTTTGTATTTTGGTATTATGAACTCTTCCTATGTGTTATTTAATTTCATATTCTGTGTTATGTTTCTCTTTTTGTTTATGACAAAGGGGGAGAATATGTTTTTAACTAACCAGCATTAATACAGGGAGAGAGAATGTGTTATGTATGTTTAAACTAACCATCATTAATGCAGGGGAGAGCTATTATAACTTAATTATTTTTTTGGTTATCATCATCAAAAAAGGAGAATGTTGAATCTCCTTGTTTTGATGATAACAAAATATTTATGTGCACTAACATCTTATGCAGTATACAAAATTATCAACCTGCTTATCAAGCTATATGCTGATTTCACAAGGCACTACTTTTTCCACATGAAGATTCAAGAAGGAAGATATCAATTGATGACATGTAATATTCATGAAGTTGTAATTATGTTTTTCATTTCTTAGAAGATACTGTAAAAACCTTGAATACACACAACACACCCTAGTAGATACTCAACAACTTCTACTAGATACTCATGTCATATTAGAAAAATCTCATATCAAGAAACCTAGTTTAGCTAGTTGTGCACTCAAGACATGCACAAGTCTAGTCGACCTATATATTTTTTATCGACTACTACACTCCCACGGAGTCTAGTCTAACTTATTTTTCATTGTCCAGTCGACTAATCCATTGTTCAGTCGACTATTGTAACTCCAACAGAGTCACAATTCCTTTCAGATTGACTTGATCAGTTGACTGATTTTCAAATCCAATCAACTTATAGTTCACAATTTCATCTGCCCAGTCGACTTACTTTTTAATCCAGTCGACTTATTTGTCTGAACAGACACTTAACTAGTCGACTGATCTAGCAGTTTATAGTTGTTGATGTTCTGATCTTTTGATACTTATTGCCTCTATTCTAACAGCTACATCTTTGTTTTTTGAAATGTCCAATAACTGATTTTCAGTTACCAAATACCTTGTAAATAGAGAGGTACTTCTGAACTTTCAATACACACAATTCATTCCAAGTTCTTGCTTTTAGAAGTTCTGAATTTCTATGAAGAACACTTGCTTTCTCTCAATTTGCCTAAGAACTCTTCCATATGTCCTGTTAGGCAAGAGAGATAGAGAAACCATATAAGCCACTACAAGAAGCCACTTGCACTCCACAATAAAGACTTATAGATTAAAGATTGTAAACGGTGAAAGGTAAAGGTCTTCTCGATTTAGAAAAGAGGTATATACAATTGGCAAAGAGTTTGTAAATTGGTGTATATAGTTGATTTTATAAGTTCTCAAGATCAAGGTTAAGAAAAATCTCAAACGGGTTACTTGGGGACTGCATGTATGTCAAGAGGATCGAGCCAGGATAAAATCACTGTGTTTGCGTTTGCAATTCTGATTTTATTTTTGTGATTGTTTTTAACTTTCAAAGTTACTAACATTTTTTGTGAAAATTTTGTAAACATTATTCACCCTCTAGTGTTATAGTTACCATATACAGGATCACACAAGTATTGCTACCCTAGAGCGAGTGCCTCGAAAGGCACCATCTTGTTCGACCAGAATTTGACCTAAGCCGAGGCCATAGTCAGAATCCAGAGAACTGTAAGGAGGATTAACCCCTTGTTCGTCTAGACCGTTGCCGGTCATTCCATCTGTCGATCATGTTGAGAGAGGTTGCTAGAAGGTTTGGCACCTTTATAACTTTCTTATTTTGAGACTTGGGTCTCTTGAAAGATTGAGCAGATAATCGGTCAAAGACAGATTATTGAAGAGATGTTGTGGGGATTGCCCCTAAACAAAGTTGACAGAATGCTTTGTCACCAGTTGACATCCCACTTGTCCGTACTTGAATGGAAAAATGTAAACTGGCTCTCTAGAGCGAAGCTTCCCCTTGTTGCTCAAATAGTCTCTCAAATCTGTGTTGACTGGACCCAGCCAGTCCAACACCGGGATTCGGGGAGACTGGAGAATAACCCTTTTAGGTTGAGAAACCTTAGCCTTGGAGGCTTTTTGTTTGGCCATTGGCGAAGCTAAATTAGCTTCGACGTTCACTTTAGCCTCGCTAAAGAGAAGCTTTCTTAGTCATGCTAAGCAGTGCTTTGTTAATCCTGTTAAACGCACGTGATGCGTTAGCTTCGCTGTTGGAAGCTAATTTAGCGTTGCTCTCTGGCGCTTTAGCTTTAGTTTTAGCTTTGAGCGAAGCGAGTTTAGCTTTGCTGAGTGCTTGGACAGCGCTAGCTCCGCTAGTAGAAGCGTCGCTAATGGGCGCTTTGGCTTTAGCCTCGCTGGAAAGTGAGCTTTTGCCTTAGCTCTGTTGCGAGAAGCTTCATCAAAAGCTAAGAGAAGAGATTCTTCTTTAGCCTCGCGCAAGGCTGAGTTGGCCCATTTTGTGGCTGAACTAGCCTTGGTAAAGGTTGTCATAGGTTCTCGCAGAGCCTTCTTAGCTCTGCAAGGAGCTGGGATAGGCTCGCGTAAAGCCTAGTTGATAGGCTCGCGCAAAGCCAGATTAGCCTCGTTGGAGGCTACAGTGAACTCGAGTGGAGCTTGTTTAGCCTTGCTGGAGGCTACAGTAAGCTCGCAGAGAGCCTTGCTAGCCTCAACAGAGACTTACTTCTAAGAATTAGCCAAATGAGCTTTGGCTAAGGAAATCTTCATGTGCTTGCGCACACATAGACGGCTCGTATTGCCCATGGAGAGAAGCTGCTCAAACTTCTCTTGGTCAGATTAGATGACCAGCATCTCAGTAGTAAACCTGAGGATCTGATCGTTTCATTGCGACGCTACTTTCTCGTTGTTAGAGAAAGTCCTCCCCAGCGGAGTCGCCATCTTGTTTTCCATAGAAAATTAGCAAGAAAAACTTATAAAAATTGTGTAGAAAATTACAAGTAAAAGAAAAGAAAAATTACAAGTATTTTCTACTGAGATTCTTGGAAAGTGTGACGGTAAGAGTCTGGTCAGCGCGCGACCACTTTGTCGTGTTGACGATGCGAGCGATGAGTCGAGTCTTCTACTATGATTCCTTCTTGCCTGGTTTCGGAGATTCCATGAGATTGGAAGATTAGGGTGTTAGAACCCTGAGATTATCCTTGATGGATGAAAGAAAATATTCTCTGAATTCTTGGAAGCTAGAGATCGATTCTCTTCTCAATGCCTATCTCTTGGCTTTTCTCCTCCGTGCCTCTATGTTGGCTTTTGATTCCTCCTTTTTTTTGGCCCATCTTGCTAATGACTATTTATAGGCCTCATAAGGGTAGCCACCCCTAAAAATCAACAAAGGCTGAAAGCAGCCTTGATAGCCTCGCAGGCTAAGCTAAAATAGGCTATGTGCGAGCCTAAACAACTTTCTGTGAAGCTAGAACAGCCATTCTGGCTTGTTAGAGGGGTAAAAATCTTCTAAATATCTCCACTTAATGGGGATATAATGGGGGCATAACCGCCCACTTAAAGTGAGCATTAACCCCACTACTCCCGCTCAGGGGATTGAAATGGTCAAAATGACCTGGAGCATAGCCTTCTGTGAGGCTAAAGCTCCAAGTGGAGCTAGCCTATCGCGAGGCTAATGCACCAAGCGGAGCTAGCCCACTGCGGGGTTAGAGCTCCAAGCGGAGATAGCCTACTGTGAGGCTAATGCTCCAAGCGGGGCTAGCCCACTGCTGGGCTAGTGCTCCAAGCGGAGGTAGCCCACTGCGGGGTTAACGCTTCAAGCTTCCGCGTGAAGCTAACCATTTTGGCTTAAGTTAGCCAGTTTGGCAAAATTTGAACTGTTTGTTCAAACGTTTGCTACCTGTCTTTTGAAAGTGTTAACAAGTTAGACATTTATCTGGGAGTTTGTCTTTTGGAAGTGTCGACATCATGTGCTTTCCATCATGGCACGTGATTTACTAACCCTTCTTGCCTCTATGGTAGCTTCAGAATCCGCTTTTAGTACAGTTGGACGAGTGCTGACTGATACGAGAAATCGCTTGGCGTCAGAAGCCATCGAGATGAGCATATGTGAGAAGGATTGGCTAGATACGGAGACGAGAAACCAGAATAAATCAGTAGATGAAATCATTGAAGACTCTCTCCAGAAGAAGATTGAAGAAATGAAGATATTTTTTATTTGTATCAATTTATACTTCAATTTCAATCTATATACTACATTTGTATTTTTATCAATTTATACTTCATTTTTAATTCATATAATTCATTTGTATTTATATCAATTTATCCAATCTGTTGGATTGTTAATAAAAATATTTACATTTACATTTTACAACTTGTATCAATTTTCTCCAAAATTGTGAATTTTTTATATTTTTAAAACTTAAAAATCAATTTTTAAATTTTTTTATTAATAAAAAACCCGGCCTGGCCCAGGCGGGTCTCCGGGCCGTGCCCGAGTCCTCCGGAGGGGGACCGGGCTCGGGCGGGCCTAGGCTTGGCCCAATCCAATCCTAGACTTCGCCGGGTCCGGGACGGACCAGGCCCGACCCGGTCCGTTTCGCATCCCTATTCCTATGCATCAGACACTTTAGATTATCACTGACGTAGGGCAGATTCAAAGACCACCTATATGATAACATAATAGATAGAATACGCTAACTCGACAATGATAAATTCATTCATCTAAAGCTCTCAAACTCTCCAATGTTTAGTTTTCAACCCATTTAATATATGTGGTCTTAGTGGATTTCATGTAGGATTAAGTGACATGAGCAACAAGAAAAAAAATTATAACCCTGAAAGAAACTTTATTGACCTAAGTAAACCTAAAAGATTCTTGAGGACAGTAAACCAAATATTTTTCATTACAGGCCAATTTCAACACCCCAAAAATCGTCATATCCATAAATCTAATTCAGAAACAAAGTGTTACTGCAATGGACTATAAGTTAGAAATCTCTGTTAAATGTGTAGGGGCATAATCTCATTTATAGGAAGGTAATTTGTACCTTTTCAATTTTGTAAGGGGCAAAAACAATGCATAGAAACAACTCTTTCACAGTGTTGACTTGTAGCAAGGTCAGTGTGTGTAAATATGAGCCAATTCCCAGTTAAGTGTCTACAAATCAGAAATGAATTTTTAGTTTTTGGGCCTAGTCGGTCAAGAAGCTAAGCAAGAATTA
The DNA here is from genome assembly GCA_038442645.1 of Agave tequilana. NCBI lineage: Eukaryota > Viridiplantae > Streptophyta > Magnoliopsida > Asparagales > Asparagaceae > Agave > Agave tequilana. Next base: position 102,342 of record JAVJIF010012612.1, on the reverse strand, counting down.
ATAACTCCAAAGTTTTTGGGCCTAGTCTTGTCAACCAATCCACCTCTGTAGTTGCCAATTATCCCTCAAGATGGAAAATGTCAATCTCCTTGAGCACACAATGGCAGAGTGACGGTAGCCTTTCTTTATCTAAAGAAAGTGTCTTAAATCGCCATGGAATGGTATTCTATGTGAATTTCTATCCTAATATAAGCAATGTATGAATTCAGAACATATCTTTGACACAAATTTCACAATGCTAGACTTAATGGCTATTCTTTTACCTGCTTCCTAGTGTGTTAGAACTTAGAAGTGGTTGTCTCTTTCCAGTGTTACGTATGTGATATTCCCATTTCTTTTTCTCTTTTTTCTACTGTTTGTTTTCTTGAAAACCCACTCATCTCATTACACTACACTAACAAGTAACCGAAAGACTTTAAGCAACATGAAGCAATTAAGAATTATGTTTTCTGGAGGTTATATAAACGAGCAATGCACAAAAACAAATAAGACATGCATGAAAAGGTCCAATCTAATTTCAACACAAAGGATAAGCAAAATCTCAAACCTGATAAGCCGGTCCAAAAGCTATCCCTGTCAATTTAACTTGATCCTCCCTTGGCCTATTCTTAATCAACTCAGCCTGATTCACCTCAACAATCTCTGCCGGAATCTCATTCCTTCCTCTCTTCCCGATAATTCTCTCCATCTCAGGCACTGCCGGAGCTGCCATTGCCGCCGCACCCCCATTGCTCCAGTTACTCGCATAACTCCCATAATTCCCCCCACCACTCTCATAACTAGTCCCATAGCTCGAGTCCACCGACCCGCTCGCAGCCCAGTTACCATCATAACCCCCATAGTTCTCATAACCACTCACTCTTTGCTCCAATGTATAGTTGCCATACTCCTCAAAACTGCTCCTTTCTTGCAATTCTCCATAGTTCTCATAACCGCTCGCTCCTTGCTCCAATTGGTAAACCCCATGCTCCCCAATGCTGCCCCTTTCTTGCTCTCCAGCTTCAAAGCTCTCAGCTTTCGAGCTGCCCAAATTGCTGCTTTCTTGTCTCCTCTCGAAGCCCTCAGCATTCAACACGGAGCCACCGGAATCAAACGACCGCCTCGAGGTGGCTGTGGGGGCCAAGCAAAGGGAGTTCTTGGGGGCAGGGAGCATCGAAGAGAGGCCTTTCGACGCGGCCGAGATGGAAGAATCCTTGGCGGGTTTCCTCTCTTCTTCCTCCTCTTCCTCCTCGTCATCGAAATCATTGGGTTTGAGGAGAGAAGGGTTGAGGGGGAGAGTGAATTGGATGACCCTTTTGGGTTTAGGGTTCGGAGACGGTTGGGATTTGGGCGGGGGGAGAGAGGAGAATATGGGTCTTGCTTGTTTCGGTTCTGTGGGTTGATTCTGGTCGGTTTGGGGATCTGGGTGCTGAGATTTGGGGGTAGGGAGTGAAGAGAAGAGAGAAGCAGAAGATGATGATGACGACGATGATGGAGGGGGGATTTTGGGAGGTGGGAGAGATGAGAAGAGGGAGGGTTTCGATGATTTGGGAGGAGGGAGGTTCGAGATTGGGGAGGGTTTAGAGAGAGAAGACGAGAGTTTTGGTTCTTCTTCGGTTTCGTCATCAGAAGAAGCGTAGTTTGCAAATAGAGAATCCATGGAGAGAGGGGGGGGCACAGCGAGAGCTCAATTGATCTTTTATTGGGCTACATTTTAGAAGCGCAATGCCTGCTAGTTTTGCCGACTCTCGCAGCCCCATTGCTCGGGATGCTGTTCATGTGTGACCCCAACACATATATTACTAGATTATGGTTTGCGGTGAAATCGAATGATGAAAAGAAGAAAGAAAAAAGGAGTGAAAAGATGCGAAAGAGTGGAGAGGAGAGGGGGTGAGGAGGGGGGGGGCGGGGAGACGGAGAGGGCCTCTCAGTTCTCGGTTGACTCTTTTTTTTTTATATAGGATAGACGGACGGACAAATTGTAAGGAGTCACAGGAAATACCTCACTTCGCTCGGTTTGATAAGTGAGTGTAATTTTATGTTGATACGTGAAATTGTCCCTCTTATAATATTATAAGAGTTACAAAGACATTAAAATTTGGTACCGTTAAAACCCTACATCTTATACACGTGTTAACATGAGATTGAATCTCTTATAATATGCGTGTGTGTGACTACAACCCCTCCAAAATAAGCCATGACACATTTATAACCCCTGTTTGAGATCACAAATCCTTGGACCCATCAAAGTTCAATTTCATCCATGACGATTCCAACAACAGAGTTAGGAGCTTGTACCCTATGCCTCAATTTCATCCATGACGATTCCAACAGCAGAGTTTTCCATGACGATTCCAACAGCAGAGTTAGGAGCTTGTACCCTATGCCTTCAAAATCTGAGCTTCTTCAATTTGTCGGATGCATCATGGTCAATTTGTCGTGCGCGGGTTGTGGACTGTAGGGCTCTCAGCTTCCGGAGTCAAAGACGGCGATGAAGGAGAATGGGATTGGGTCACGATGTTCACATTTGGGGAAGACGGTGGCGGACCTGGTAGCGGCAGTGACAGATTCGATTTGAGCGGAGATGAGCGAGAAGTCCGAGAAGCTGACGAGAAGCTCCACCACTCGATGCTGTGAATCTCTATCTAGTCTCATTAATTCTTTTTTCCAAAGGCAAGTCATCTCCATCATCCCCACCCCATCTAGCATCCTCTATCAGAGAAATCCCACACAAAAACAACACAAATAATTAAAAAAAAGGATCAAAGAATTCAAACTAATCAAAAATTACACAAGAAACAGCTTTGACTGCAAATAAAATCTCGATCAGTACTGGATTCCGATAAATCTTCTTGCAGGAACTTCGCCAGATGCAGAGTGATCAGATAGAAGAGTATCTTCTGTTGCCGCCTTTTGAACTCTGTGCTAGCGAATTTTCCTGGCTTCTACGGTTTCAGATTAGAAGGAAGAACATGTACATAGTCTGAATCGGCATATTCAGTGCTCTACTGGTGCTATCTTTTTTATTAGTGTCAGATATTTTCTACAATTCAAGTAGAGTAGAAGTTAGCAACTTCAATCGTAAATGTCTTAAGAAGATTCACTTTATGCGTACCTCACTCATATCATGTATATTTTGAACGAATATTCTTATTTAGAGATATGCTGGAATATTTATGTTTATAAATATTATGCTGAAATATTATTTGTATATAGACTGATTAATATCAGTCTTGGTGTTTAACTAAGGAAGGAATTGAAAGGTGGTTCTTAAATTAAAGAACGCTTTATCGAACGGAAAACCTCCCACCTAATTTTCACTGATCTCGCCAACTAGACTGACCGCTCTTAATTGATTGTCAGAAACAACAATCTTAATTTGCGATTAACAGAGTTTCCACCCACAAATTCTGAGGTGCACCAAACTTACGTGCATGGAATTGATCATCTCTTTCAAAGTTCTATTTTTTCCTTTCAGCAACCCCATTCTGCTGAGGAGTATATGGTGTCGTGGTTTGGTGAATTATGCCCAAATTAGCACACATCTCATAGAATTCATTTGATTCATATTCTTCGCCTCGATCGGATTTTAGAATCTTTATATTCTTATTGAGCTGATTCTCAACCTCGGCCTTGATGTTATAAGTATACTCATTGCCTCATTTTTACTGTCTAGAAGATACACATAACAATATCTTGTACATTTATTAATGAAAGTAATAAATAAATTTTTCTCGTCTCTTATTGGCGCAAATTTCAACTCGCACAAATCGCTATGAATTAACCCTAAAGTTTCAGTATTTCGATTAATTGAGTGAAAAGAGTTTTTCACGAACTTGACCTCAACAACATATTTCACACTTGCGAATTTCTTCCAAATTGAGTGTATGAATATATATTATATTAGACAAGTTCTGTAAAGACTTGTAATTTGCATTCCCTAATCTAGCATATTATAATATAGGAGACTCAAGCAAATAAACAAAAGATTTTCTTTTACTTTTGAGTTTTGGGTACAGATACACAGATTTTTTGTTCACAACAGCAATATCGGCTTTGAAAAGGCCACCAACAAGATAATCCTTGCCTACATGCATCCCTCCCTTTAGTAACTACAAATTTAGAATAGGTTCAGGCAGAACTGTTTTGACGGTTCTGCCGAACAGTTGCAACAATCAACCCATTGCTTAGCTTGTCTGATGAAGACATTGGGATTAAAGGGGCTCTTTCAAAAATGTACTTGTTTTTGTTAGAAATATAAGTTAGATTTTTTCGTATCCAGTTTTTCAATACATATTGAACCTAACTACAAACTTCTCATATTCCGGATACATTAAAGAATACTCTTCATGCAATGAACAAAACACTTCGTATTTTGTGATGTAGTCAAGGGGATGAACCTAATCTATTTATGTTGTATGAATGCATTTAATTTTGTTGATTTTCATGTTTATCTTTAGGCCCTATATAAAGGCCATGTAACTAGTTGTTTTCATCAAGTTGAATCAATAAAAATTTTCTCTCTTCCTAGTATATCTTATAGCCTAATTTGCATAATATTTGGTATCAAGAGTACACACCCCCTCTTGTGTTTTGATTGTTTGCACTCCAGTTTTCTTATCAAAGTGGTATTAGAGCATCATGGCTTCCAACAACAATATGTTGCAGTCTCAACTTCCTCATTTCAACGGCAAGAATTACAACCAATGGAGAATTTAAATGAAGGTGTTGTACCAGTCTCAAGAACTTTAGGACATCATCGAAAGCGGAGTTGCAGAACCAACTAATGTAGCAAATCTCACCCCCACAGCAACTTCAAGAATTGAAGGGGAATCGCAAGAAGGATAAGAAGACATTAGTTTTCATCTACCAAGCGGTGGATGAGGTCATATTCGAGAGAATCTCGACGATGACTTCAGCGAAGGAAGCATGGGATACACTTCATTCTTCATATAAGGGAGATGACAAGGTGAAGATGGTAAGGCTACAAACTCTTCGTAGTGAATTTGATACACTCAAAATGAAGAACTCAGAATCTATTGAAGATTATTTCAATCGGGTTATTTCTATTGTTAACCAATTAAAAGTGAATGGTGAAAAGATTAAAGATCAAAGAACCGTTGAGAAGATTCCACGAAGTTTGACTCGGAAATTTGAGTCTACCGTAGTGGCCATTGAAGAATCGAAAGGTTTGTCTACAATATCTGTAGAAAGTTTATTGGGATCACTTTAGTCCCATGAACTTCGGATGAAGCAATATAATTCTACTCCTCTTGAACAAGCCTTCCAAGCACAAATGTCTTTTCGAGGTGGCTCCAGAGGAAGAAGAGGAAGAGGTTTTAATCATAGAAGAGGAATAGGTAGAGGTGACGGCAGACAACATCAAATAAGTGATGAAGCCTATGCATCTTCTTTTTCTTATAGAGGAAGAGAAAGAGGAAGATCTTCTTTTGAGAATACCCAATATTTTTATTGTCAAAAATATGGCCACACAATTAAATTTTGCAGGAAAAAAATTGAAGATGAGAAGAAGAAAGAATCAAGCTTCATGCACGAGGGAGAAAAGAAGAGTGAGGATGATATTCTCTTTCTCGCATGTAGTGTTGAAGAAATTGCACATGATGAAGTGTGGTACATCGATAGTGGATGTAGCAATTATATGATCGAAAACAAGAAGATGTTCGTGGTCCTTTATGAATCTATTACAAGTGAAGTCCAGACCGATGATGACAAAAGAATTTCTGTGAATGGAAAGGGTGATATTCTTGTGCAAACAAAGAAAGAAGTAAAGAGCATTTCTAGTGTTTTCTATGTTCCGGGACTCAAACATAATCTTCTTAGTGTCGGTCAGCTTCTACTTTGAGGATTTCATGTTCATTTCAATGAAGATATGTGTGAGATAAAAGACAAGCACAATACCCTTATTACAAAGGTGAAAATGACACAAAGTAAGATATTTTCTTTGAAGCTTAATTCTCAAATTGATTCATGCATGCATACTACTATCCAAGACAAATCATGACTATGGCATTTTCATTTCAGGCATTTGAGTTTCGAGACCCTCTCTCATATGTATAGCAAGAATATTGTTGAAGGCATGCCACTTATTGAACCCCAAGAGAAAATATGTGAAGGATGCGCACTTGAAAAGCATCACAGAAATTCTTTCCCAGTTGGAAGATTATGGAGAGCATCACATCCTTTAGAGCTTGTACATTCAGATCTTTATGGTCCAATGCAATCTACTTCAATTGGAGGTAATCAGTATTTTTTCACATTTATTGATGATTATAGTAGGAAGACATGGGTTTTCTTTCTCAAAGAAAAATCAGAAGTTTATGAATATTTTAAAAACTTCAAGGCTTTGGTCGAAAGGGAAAGTGGCTTCCCATTGAAGACTCTACGTACCGATCGCGAAGGTGAATATGTTGGTGGTGAATTTGAAGCTTTCTTGAATGAAAATGACATTCAACTTCAACTCATTGCTTGATATACTCCTCAACAAAATGGCATTACTGAGAGAAAAAATCGAGCAATTATGGAATCAGCTCGAAGCATGTTGAAGGCAAAAGGCATTCCAAATAATTTTGGGCTGAATCTGTGGCATGCGCTATTTATCTTTTGAACCGGGCATCATTAAAATTGCAAAATCAAACTCCTCAAGAAGTTTGGAGTGGACATAAACCAAGTATGACACATTTGAGAGTTTTTGGCGGCATTGCTTACTCTCATATTCCAGACGAGAGAAGGAAGAAGTTGGATGACCAATTTGAAAATACATCTTCGTGGGATATAGTGAACGCTCTAAGGCATACATATAATCCCATCACAAAGAAACTTGCTATTAGCAGAGATGTAAAGTTCAATGAAGAAGAAGCTTGGAATTGGAGTAGAAATGATCCAAAAGGCAAATCTATTTGTGTGGACATGGAAGAAGAAAAACAAATTCAGAATGATGATGAAGAGGTACACACTCCACCTTATTGTCCTCATTGTTCTTCACCTTTGTCTTCACCGCCTTCGTCTTCGCCATATACGTCTTCATCGACAAATTCAAGTTCTCCTCCCCTAAAAATAAAGAGCCTGAGAGAGATTTATGAAGATTTAAGAAAATATCTGAATGAAGACTTGGTGAATTTTGCTTTAATTGCTGATGTGGATCCCATTTCTTTTGAAGATGCTTCAAAAGAAAAGAAGTGGAGGAATGCTATGCATCAAGAAATTGATGTCATCCAAAGAAACAAAACATGGGAGCTTGTGGAGCTTCCAAGAGGAAAAAAAGTCATTGATGTGAAGTGGGTCTACAAGACCAAACTAAATTCACAAGGTGAAGTGGACAAATACAAGGCTCGTTTGGTGGTGAAAATGTTACAAATAAAAATTGGTATTGATTATCAATAAGTATTTGCCCCGGTTGCTCGTTTTGAAGCTATAAAAATTGAACTAGCTTTATCGGCACAAAGAGGATGAAAAGTTTATCAATTGGATGTCAAATCAACATTCTTGAATAGTTTTCTAGAAGAAGAGGTCTATGTGAACCAGCCACCAGGTTATGTGAAGAAAGATGCAGAAAACAAGGTATGTCATTTGAAGAAAGCATTATATGAACTCAAGCATGAACAAGTTGAAGGAACTACATTATTTTGTGATAATAATTCTGTAGGTTCACCTAGAGGGGGGTGAATAGGTGATGGCTAATCTAATGGTCACTTAATGCCAAATAATGCGGAAGCTAAAAACAATTATGACCAAATAAAACTTTTACACTAAACACCACGTGTAACACAAGAGTGTTGCCGAATCCCCGTGAAGGGCTCTGGACAAACTCCTCTAGATTCCCCTTGAATGGGTTGAGGTGCCGCGTTGGCTCTCTTGGTTAGATACAAGTGTTAGCAAACAATCCCAAGCAAGTATGTCAATGAAGCACAATATGAATATCAAGCATGTAAGAATAAGCACAATTGAAGCATGCAAGATATAAAAGAGACAAAGAGAGAGAGAGAGTGAGAAATCGCAAACATAAGGGTATGTTTCGAGGTTCGAGCACCCTTACTCTACATCCCCGCCTTCGACACACGAAGGATTTCCACTATGCAAGATCCCAATGGATCTCTCCCCGGTGCCGCAACACCTACAAGCCCTCGGACTCCCTAGTCCCGTACACACGCAAGCTCACTAGCTCGCCGAGGCCGCACCTCAAACCACCGAGTTCACACAAGAACTCTAAACCACCGAGTCCCCATTAGGACCCGAAACAATGCGAACACAACCGTCCGCCTCCTCAAAGGAACAAAGTAGAACTTTGGTGATCACAACTCTTGATCACCTAAAATCCTCTCACAATAACACTCCCTATAGGGTAGATATAGCAATGGATAGCTCAAGTGTTTGTGTGAGAAAACAAGGAAAGAAAAGGTGGAGGAAAACTCAAAGAATCTCTTTTAACACTCTTGATAAAATCTTCCTTTTAGATAGGAAATATTTGCTCTCAAATATGTGGAGAAAACTCTTTTAAAAGAATGGGAAAAACTAGCTCAAAGCTCTCCTAAAATCTTCTTGCAAAACAATGACCAAACCCCCAAATTTATAGGCTGTCAAAAACTAGCCGTTGAGGTCTGTCAGACCTGTCGGTCGACCGCCCGGTCGACCGCCAACGATCAAGAATCCGACCGTTGGAGCCTCCGGTCGACCGCCCGGTCGACCCAAAAGAACAGAGAGCACTGCTCTCAGTTCCGGTCGACTCGGTCGGTCGACCGTCCATCTGCCAGGTCAAGGCGTGCACGCTGTGCACGTCGGTCGACCGGTCCGGTCGACCGACTTCAGATATAGTCGACTATACAGTCGACTTGCTGAAGCCAGAAAACAGAAAACTGGGATTAAAAAGTTGGTCTTTTGGCTCACATAAAAATCCCATAAAATACATAAAAATCTACAAAAATAGTTTTACCAATATACTTTGATAAACAAACATGCTTGCACAAAATCAAGGCATGTTATAACAGATTGGACTATTTTTGCAAGTTGGAAATATTTGGCTCATGATAAAAACTGTTTTTCAAAACAATATTTTTTCAAAACATGTTTTTCTAAATCTTCATCAAATACAAAAACAAGATATACTTTTAAAGCATAGTGTGTATGTATATGATCCACTACACAATCAAGATGAAATATCTATGTTTTTGATAATAAGCATAAACTTGGTTTTGGTTGAAAGATGTAAACATGAATATCAAAAACCAAATAGTATTTTGTCACAAAGAAAAATCTTTTCTAAACTAAAAAATCTTTTATGAAAATAATTCTATCAAGAGTGTGTGTGTTTATGTACTTGAGCAAACCACCAACTACTCTATCCTTTATATTTTATCTAAAATAAAATCTTCTAAAAACAATACCTAGACTCAAGTCTTCATCTTCTTGAAGTCTTCACTTGAAGTCTTCTCATCATCTTGACTAGGTCCAAACACGATTCACCGAGCTCAATTCTTTGATGTGGTCTTGATGCATAGGCTCGTGAATCAACCGGTGCTAGCTCCAAAACTTGACTTTAAATCCTTTATTGAAGCTCCACACCTACTAAGATCTTGATAACAAATCTGTCACTAATTAAATACAAGATCATTAGTACTATAACTACATGAGTTAATCATCATCAAAACTAGAGTGATGGGCCTTTGGGCCAACAAATTCAACTATTTCTCTTACAAGAATACTGTTTTTCATGAAAAAAAGTAAGCACATAAGGATCAAGTATCACTTCATTCATGACTTAGTAAAAGATGGTGAGAACAATGTCATGCATTGCAAAACACAAGAGCAAATTGCTGACATCTTTACAAAAGCTTTGAAGTATGACATTTTCAAGAAGATGAATGAAAAACTTGGCATAGTGGTAATCTAGCTTAAGAGAGGCTGTTGAAAATATAATCTAGATTTTTTTTGTATCCCGTTTGTCTCCTCAGTTTCTCAAGACACATTGAACCTAACTACAAACTTCTCGTATTCTGGATACATTGGAGAATACACTTCATGTAATGAATAAAATGCTTCGTATTTTGTGATGTAGTCAAGGAGATGAAACTAATCTATTTATGTTGTATGAATGCATTTAATTTTGTTGATTTTCATGTTTATCTTTAGGCCCTATATAAAGGCCATGTAACTAGTTGTTTTCATCAACTTGAATCAATAGAAATCTTCTATTTTCCTAGTATAACTCTTAATACCAAATATTTGTTGGTATCAGAGCCAGGTTAGTTATATGTCATATATACAATCAGGCCACATATATGATAATCAGATCAATAAATGGAATCATTGCCTTGGGCAAAATATGACTATACCTTGGATCAGATTGCTTGGATTTAGTTTTTGAGGATTAGAATCTTAGGGTTTTCATATCTAAGTAATATTTTAAAAATATATATCATACTATGAGGTTTTGAGTTAATCCTATGACTCTTAAGAATATTATAATTGGAGTATCTTGATAATGGGAGAAAGAGAGAGAAATGTGGTTGAAGTGTCACATCATGGGAGACGTGGGGAGAAAGTGGGGGAAGATTAAGGGAAAGAATTATCAGGTTTAAATATACATGGTTCTTCTATTAAAGCTTCCCAAAATACGGAATACGGGTATGTGACGATGGCCAGCATATACTCACGAAGAGTGAAATCTCTTCCATGAGAACCTTAGGCTGTTAATAATGAGCAGGATAGCACACATATATGCATATACAACCAAGAGCAGGGCCAAAATCACATATATGAAATACTGAAACATAAACAATGTCATCCACCATATCTGAATAAGACAAGTCAAGAAAAGAAATTAAATTCACTGGAGAACAACTGAACCAGAGTGTGATCTACAATCAACTCTCTATACCGACTTTCTGATCTAGATACTGAAAAATAATAAAGGTCCATCAGAAAGGACTAACAAGAGTACACGAAGGGAAAAGAACAATAAAAGAGAGAATATGAAGATGCAATAACAATACAAGTAGGGCATTGGAATAATAAGAACAATATGATTGGAAATATCGAGAAATGAAAGTAAAAATAATAACAAGAAAATCGAGACGATAGATCATATACAAGGAGATCGCGCATGCATGGTGTGACATATATATAATGAACATAAAATGTCCTGAACCAGTAACTGTTGTGTAGTATAATCACAAGATCACAAGGACATGAGCAAAATAAAATAACATGGTAGGTTCAGGAACATCATGTAGTCGAGATAATGCATGTCACATGAGTCTTAAGTATCAGTATCATAAAAATATATATCAGGTACTAGATCACTGAAGATAATGCAGTACATGATGCAAGTGTATTGTCTAGTAGTTTATTAACCTTATACTTATGCAACTATCATGTGTCCCATCCCACGGGACAGCTGCATATCATTCAAGTGATGCGTTAGTAGATCCTGATAGCAGGGAGAAATATTTCACTGTACTCAGGTATCATGTAACATGTAATAACAGGAGGCTGCATAAATAACAAGATCACGTGTGGCATCCAAACCACAAAGGGTCGCCCTTCTAAGCACACCTCTCTGAATTTCCCCTGCTACAGTCTCCCCTAGTAACCTCGATTTGGTTAATTTTATTATCAATGCAAGTGTAAAATAGTATGTGACTCAGTGTATATGATCCAGAAATAGTGTCAAGGATATCAATGTCAACAAGTGAAAATAATGTGTATCCAGATTACGGAACAATGTAACCAATGGCAATGTCAAGAGATATGTAAATTATAGTATAGAGGTTGTTAATGTTGAATATATGTAATACCCCGTTCCCAGGATACGTACCCAGCTACGTATCCTGAATTCTTTAAGCGTTTTGTTTCAATTTTATTCTAGTATTTGTATTTAAGTTGTGATTGCTTATGATTTTGGGTATCGGATCTGGATTCTCAGTCTTAGAGTCAGCCCTGACCCGGACCGGGAACCCGACACCAGCCTGCTATCCGATTTGACCTTTTCGGTAGTCTGATTTGACCGATTTCAGTTTCAGACACTGTTTTCTAATATTTTAGATTTTTCATGATTTTCTGAAATTTTTCAGAATTATTTTACAAAATCTCCAAAACCAGAGTCGGTCGGCATCGCTGACTGATTCTCGAATTTATAATTTTCAAATGGGATAAAATTTTTAAAAATGGATTTTACATTACTTCTTAGAATTTCATTTTCTACCTAAATACATTTTTGGGATTTTCTAAATTTATCAAAATTTGACCGATTCTGTGTCGGCCGGTATCGCTGGAAGATTTCAGGATTTTAATTTGAAAATTAGCTTGAGTTTCTCCAATCTGATTTCACCAGACATCTTAAAATAATATTTATTATTTTTGAAAATTTTCGGAGCATTTCTGAAACAGTCGAATCGACCCTATTATAATAATAATATAATTTACCGTTCTTTTCTTACTTTTTCCTTTCCACTCCTCTACTTTTTAGTCCCAGGTTATCATGTTAATTTAAATATTTAATAATATATTTATTTATTAATTTTTCATATTTTTTTCTATTTTCTTTTCCCTTTCTTTTCTTTTCTTTCTTTTTCTTGTTTCCTTATTCTTTCTCCTTCTCCCCATCCCCTGCAACCTTACCGACCCTTCCCTGTAACTTGCAACTGCAGCTGCAGTAGCAGCACATATGCTGCAACAGCAGCCCATGCCCTCCCCCCATTCCTCCTATACTCTCCCTCCCCATTTTCCTCTCTTTCTATGTATTTTCTTTTTCTTTCCTCCCCATTTTGCATCTCCTTCTTCATCTCTCCCACCCACTCATCACCACCGCCGCCTCCACCATCACCACTGTCGCCCACCACCGCCCTAGCCACCGCCGCTGTACCTCCTACCTCACCTCTTCCCTTCCCCACTTCCATCACCCCAAATCCCACCTCCATTCCTCCAATTTCAACATAACTCATTCCACCACTTCCTCTTCTTCTCCAAAATCTACCATCAACCCACCACCCCCTCCACTTCCAAACCCTCAATCACCACCTCCTCCTCCTCCTCTAACTCTCCACCACATCCAACAACCACCACAACCTCCATAACCACCACCACCATCAACTACCACCTCCACCAACACCAACAACAACCAAAACAACTCCAACCTCCTCCCGGGCTAGGCCGCGCGCCCCTTCCGCTAGGCTGCCGGCGGTGGCCGGCCGCCGGCCGCCCCCCACTCCCCTCCATTTCCTTCCTTCTTTCTTTCTTCTTTCCTTCTCTAATTCTTTCTTTCTTTTCTTTTCTCTTTCTTTCCCTAAATAAACCCATTTTCTACATTCCCTAAAATACCCATCCCCTCGTTCCCAAATTACTTCCCTATATTTACAACCATACCCATCCCTTTTAATTCCTAATTCCTTTCTAAAAATACTCTATTTTCTCTCTCCCCTTCCTGTAACTTTCTCTCTCCTCTCTCTCATCTCTCATTCCCTCTCTAATAATTATATAAATATTTATATTTATATTTTAATATATATTTATGGGCTAGTGGCTTGCTCGCACGGGTTCGTAAATTTCTCAGACTTTTCTCGGTATTTTCATTCCGGTGATAGGCGAGTACATTTCTTGCTTTATTATCATCATTTCATGTTTAATAATTATTATCTGGCTTTTAGTATATGATGTCTCTTTATGCAAGTTAGCATATGATTATCATGCTTTATAATAGCTTTCAGCCATTATTATACTTTGTCGAACCGGTAATATACCGGGTATGTCTAGATCTGCTCCCGCTTTACTCGATTTTGCATAGCTAATTAAAAGATAAATTTATTGTTATTATAAAAATGATTATGAAGAGTTTAAATGTTTATACCGTTCTTCTGTACCTTGTTATGTGATCGGTTGATACATAATGTGACTCTCATCGACATATTAGTTACCTGACCCTAACGTGTATACACCTGATACTTGCTATGCCATGCTTAACACTTGATATCTGACCACGTTACTTGTCATGCTTATCACTTGATACTGACACTAGTACTTGCCACGCTTATCACTTAATATCGACACCGGTACTTACCATGCTATACTTATTATTTGATATCTGATACCGGTACTTGCCATGCTATACTTATTACTTGATATCTAACACCGGTACTTGCCTTGCTATACTTATCGCCTGATATCTGACACCTGATATAATAACACTTGATACTTGACATGCTATCACCCGGTACTGGTACACTTGACCTGATATTGTGGCACCTATATTATATTGCATATTCATGACTATTACTTTTACGAGGACTTGGCATGATTATTATACTGTTACCAGATATTTGGTACTCCTGAACTCCTGTACTCCTGTACTCTCGTATTCCTGAATCCCTGAAAAAAGGTGACTCATGATATTATACTCCTGATATTATACTCCTTTTAATTCCCGTAGTTAGATAATCATGGTTATATTGTATACACTTGTGGATATTATCTTTGGACTCCTTTTAATTCCCGTAGTTAGATAATCATGGTTATATTGTATACACTTGTGGATATTATCTTTGGGCAATTCATATATGTATAATAAAAATACTCAACTTACACTGGGATGGGGGAAACTGATGAAAACCAGTATGATGTCATATTTATAATGGTGATATATTTGAAGTGTCGTGTGGGGCGCGTAATGATAAGTCCCTGGAAGCAGTATGCTGAATTTGAAGTGTCGTGTGGAGCGCGTAATGATAAATCCCCGGAAGCAGTAGCCTGAATCTGAAGTGTCGTGTGGGACGCATAATGATAAGTCCACGGAAGCAGTAGCCCATACTCCTGAGCCAGTCTCGGGCAGAGACGGGACCCACTATAAATATGAGCCATCAGTGTTGACACTTAAAAAAGACAAGATTCTTATTGGTCCGAACAATGTCTAAACTTGTTGACATTTACAAAAGACAAGTGACAGACGAGTTGAAGACCAGTTTTCACCCATCTCCGAGGGACAAGGAAGTAACTTGGACTCCACTGATCCAGCAAGCAGACAGTGAACCCGGATTGTTTCTGAACAGACCTCAGCAGGTCTAAGGTGCTAGCACTTAGCATCACATGAGCCCAAAGGGATAGCCTCGCTTGAAAGGCTAATATCACCCAACTTCGCCTCAAAGCCATCCAAAGCCTCGCCAGGAAGCTAACTCGCAACTTCGCCACAGAAGACTTCCAGCTCCGCCAAAGGGTTTCTTTCGGACTTCGCCAGAAGCTGCCTCTAGCTCCGCTACGAACTCAATGCGGGCAGCTCCGCCATTGGTCTGCTATGGTCAACCTTTGACCAATCAAATCTCCGGATGAGATCGGATCCAATCAGATCAAATCCAATTAAGATCAAATCAGAGATCAAATTTGGCAGTTGATTGCCATAATCTCTTGACTCTCCTAAAAACGAGTAAGAAGATCAGGGGAAATCCTCCAACGATATGGAAAGGATCAAGAAGATCAACCGACCTGCCAATTCTAGCTTTGCAGAAGCTGATCCTAGCCTCGCAGCAAGGCTACTTTCCAGATTCAAACAGATTTGATTCAATCTGTTTTCATATCTTCAAGGGACGGTTATACCCTTTGCTCTCCCTATAAATAGCCCGCCAGGGGTACAAGGAGAGAGGATGGATCGATCGGAGAAAAAGAGGACTCCACAAGCAGAGGCTTCTTCATAACGCACCGTGCGCTCTCGAATTCAGAGACCTTTTAGAGAATTGCTTTCTCTATCCAGGGTGTTGATACCCTAACATCGTCCTTCTTCTCAAGGAATCTCCGGAACCAGGCGAGAAGGAATTCCTAATTGAAGGCGATTTTGAGAAGCAGCAAGAGGGTTCTACCAACCTTCTATTCTCTGATTTCCCGAACCAGGCGAGAAGGGAATCTCATCGCTCGCATCTTCAAAGGGACAAAGTGGTCGTGCGCTGACCAGACTCCTATCGGCACACTTCTCCAGAATCTCTGAGGAGATCTACTTGTAATCTTTTTAAGAATACTTGTAATTTAGCTCCTCAACTCTTTATTGTAAGTTTTCCCCTTTGCGAACATAATGGAAAACAAGATGGCGACTCTGCTGGGGACGAAATTCTCCACTGTCGAGAATCAAGTGTCGCAATGCGACGAACAGACCTTCGGGTCTAACTCTGAATTCAGAAAAGCCGGTGCAGCCAGAGCCCCTCTGGCTAAATCTTCAAGGAAAGTCTCTGCGGAGACGGAAAAGGTTCTCTACGAACCTACTGCGGTTATTTGGCGTAACAAGGAAGCACGTCCGCAGTCGGATTCCTTTACTTGTGAGAACTTGGTGGTTTAGTTCGATCAAGCAAGATTTGAAGAAGTCCTCTCTGGGGGTGGCCTAATGCTTCGAGCATGGAAGCATAGGAAGGTTTCCACGACCAAGGTTTCAAATCAGAAACTGGGAGCAGAATTCTGCCAACACCCCTCAGCCTCGTGTGTGGCTAATCAGGTTCCCTGCGAACCTAAGTCTCCTCTGCCAAGGCGGATATGGAAGCCTCAACAGAAGTTTCCAACCGAAACTTCAGGCGTAGCTACGCCTAAACCGCGCCTCTCTTGCGAAGAAAAAGGCAAGATGCCTGTTTGCTCCACTCATAAAGTTACAACGACAATCATACCGTCGTCCAATTTAGGAGCAGCAACGCCTCGCGCCGGCCTCGTTCTCATGAGCGAAGCTACTGTACCACAGCGTACGCGCAGGGCCCGTGACCACGGAACTGAAGCCAAAGTACCATCTAAGGCTAGTTGCCTTCGCAGCAGCATAGCGGGTAAAGCACCGCAGCGTGCTCCGCTTTCCAGTGCGTCAAGCACTAAGCTCACGCCTGATGGCGAAGTTAGAACCAAAGCACTATTCAGTGCTAATCCCATCTGCAGGGATAAAAGAAGCAGGACATCGTCCCATGCGCGATCCAAAAGAGCCTTTGCGCTCGATTGCAGAGACCCAACCGGGTCTGATTTGAGGAAATTGTTGACAGACAGACAAACCTCTTCCCCCTGTTGTCGACAAGTGGGATGTCAGCTGTGTAAGATCACCTAGAGGGGGGGTGAATAGGTGATGGCTAATCTAATGGTCACTTATGAACAAATAATGCGGAATAAAAAACTAAGTTGACCAAATTAAAATTTCTTTTAATTAAACACTTATGTATAACACAAGAGTGTTGCCGAATTCCCCTTGCGAGGCTCTGGACAAGCTCCTCTAGATTCCCCTTGAATGGGTTGAGGTGCCGCGTTGGCTCTCTTGGTTGAATACTAGTGTTAACAACAATCCCAAGCAAGTATGTATATCAATTATGAGCACAAGGGAATATATCATGCATATATAAGATGAACACAATAAATTGAATGCAAGATATAAAATAGAGACAAAGAGAGAGAGAGGGAAGAGTAAGCAATCGCAAACACAAAGGGTTTGTTTCGAGGTTCGAGCACACTTGCTCTACATCCCCGCCTTCGACACACGAAGGATTTCCACTATGCAGGATCCCACCGGATCTCTCCTCGGTGCCGTACACCTACAAACCCTCGGACTCCCAAGTCCCGTACATACGCAAGTCCACCGACTCGCCGAGGCCGTACCTCTACCAATGAGTTCACAACCGAACTCCAACCACAACGAGCACACTTGCCCGCTTCCTCAAAGTACAAAGAAAAATCTCTTTGATGATCACAACACTTGATCACCTAAAGAGCACTCTCACTACAACACACCTATAGGAATATCTAGCAATGGATAGCTCAAGTGTGGTGTGAGAAAATCAAGGAAAGAAAGCTTTGGTAGAAAACACAAGAAATCACTTTAACACTCTCTTGATAAAAACTCCCTTTTGATTGGAAGTATTAGCACTCTATTTTGTGGAGAAAACTCTTCTAAAAGTATCAGAAAAACAGCTCAAGAAATCTCCAAAATCTTAACCTCAAAACAATTGACAAAACCCCCTTTTATAGGCTGCCAGAAAATAGAGCCGTTGGGGCTGTGTCAGTGCTGTCGGTCGACCGCCGGTCGACCGGCCAACGGTCATTTTTCTGACCGTTGCAGCCACCGGTCGACCGGCTCGGTCGACCGATAACCTGGAATGAACTGTCGGTCGACCTATCGGTCGACTGGACATTTCCAGAGAGCAAACTCTCTTGGTCGGTCGACCGACCCGGTCGACCGGCCACTGTGCTGACAACGTGCACAGGGCTGTGCACATCGGTCGACCGGACCGGTCGACCGGTTTGACCTGTCAGCCAGTCTCCAGGTCAGAAAATAGGATTTAAAAATCTTTTATAAAATCCTAAAAATACATAGAATTTCTACAAAAATAGTTTTACCAATATACTTGAAAGAACAAACATGCTTGCACAAAATCAAGACATGTTATATATGTTTGGTCTATTTTTGTAACTTGGAAATATTAGCTCAATAACCAAAATGTATTTTTCCAAAACATGTTTTTCCAAACTTGTTTTTCTAAATCTTCATCAAATACAAAAACAAGATATTTGAGTTCATTTTAAAGCATAGTGTGTATGGATATGATCCACTACACAATCAATAAGAAATATCTATGTTTTTGATATAAAGCTCTAATCAAGATTTTGGTTTAAAGATATGAACTATGAAATACCAAAATCCAAAATAGTATTTTGTCTCAAAGAAAAATCTTTTTCTAAATAAAAATTCTTTTCTAAAAAGAAATCTTTTATGAAATCAATTAAATCAAGAGTTCTATCAAGAGTGTGTGTGTGTGATATAACTTGAGCAATCCACCAACTATCTATCCTTTACATTTTTACTAAAACAAAAATACAAATTCTATACCTAGACCCAAGTCTTCAACTTCTTGAAGTCTTCACTTGAAGGCTTCTCATCTTCTTGACTTGGTCCAAGCTTGATCCAAAAACTCCTTGGATCACCACATGCAAGCTCCAAATCTTATTCTTTTATCCTTTGTTGAGCTATGCACCTACTAAGATCTTGATCATGAATCTGTCACTAATTTAAACACAAGATCATTAGTAACTATAACTACATGAGTTGATCATCATCAAAACTAGGGTGAAGGGCCTTTGGGCCAACAATCTCCCCCTTTTTGATGATGACAAAACTCATGGAGTTATATATGCATGGATTAAAGTAAAGCTTCAAAGAAGCTCCCCCTTAACTCATGCATAATAAATAAGCAATAGATATTCAATGAAGCACTTAAAAATGTATGCAAATGAATGCATGTAAAACAAAACAAATCTTTTATTTCTTGTGATGCATGAGTAAAAGCACAAGTCAAAATCTTTCTCCCCCTTAAGTAAGGAACAAATACTTCTCCCCCTTAAGGAAATCATGCATATAACTCAAATACTTAAATACTTCTCCCCCTTTTTGTCAATCATCAACAAAGGGTTCGAAGTTCAAATCATCAAACAAATTTTCTCCCCTTTTTGTTAAAAACAAAGAGATCAAGGAGGGGTAAATACAAATCAATCAATAAAATTTATATGCGATATAAATTCATGAAGAGGAAGACGTTAAGTTAGCTTCCCGACACATATACATTACATGAAAGAGGGATGACAAGCCCTAATTCACATAACGTATAATATGTCATGCATAAGAGGAGATGTGAAGCTCCCCCTACACACGTATATCATGAAAAGAAGAGTTGTCAAGCTCCTCAAATTATAATATACTCAACATGAATCTACATATGGAAGAGATGTTAAGCTCTCCTTGCATATAGACAATACAAATCAAAAATTTTGAATTTTCTTTATCAAAACAAAATTTTAACTTTTTTCTTAGTAACAACACATTTTGAGATATCAATTGTAAAATAAACAATTTTGAATTTTTGATACCAATTTCAAAACACAATGCATAAGCTTATTATGAAATACCAATTTGAAATCTAATTAAGCTTAGCATCAACAATCTTTGTGCTTTAAAGGAAATACCACTTGTAAAATAAGCACAAATAGATAACATATATGTATGACAAGATAATACCAATAGAAATTGATATAATTTGAAGGCATTCATACATACAATCAAAATATGGATATACACAACATGAAGTCATATTGATACCAATTGCAAATAACCAATGATACCAATTGAAAAGTAAGCATAAGTGTATACATCATATAATCTACCATATGAAGAATTCGAACTAGTTAAATGAACTTATTTTAAGAACTAGTACGAGATCCTTCCATCAAGGAATAAGTTAAAAAGTTTTTCATGAAAGATCAATGAAACACAAGGCACTAAAAACACTCCATCTATAAAGTCCAAATTAAAAAAAATGAGTGAACTAGTGTTATGTGGAACATGGCATCATGAAAAATAGCAATAAAACTCAATATTCCTTCAAATCATAAATTTTGAATTCTTGAAATCCATCACAAAAATTTTATTGTACCAATTTTAAAAACACAAAATTTTATTAAAAACAAAATTTATATATCAAGATATATGTATGTTTTGTCAAGACATTAAGTATACATACATATCCCTAAAACACAATTGAGTCCATATAAGTAGATTTGCATTAAAGGCAAATGACTCAAGAGGTATCCATGTATATCTTAATGTTTTGGCAAGACAAGCATATACATGAAATGAAAAGCACATGGTCAAATCACAAGTCCAAAATGGGAATACAAGTTTGAAGATGTAATTATCATCAAAACTAAGCAATACAAGCACATCTAATGGGTTCAAATAGGCATTCAAGCACAAATATAAATAGATTTATTTGTAGCCCATAATATGTACAAGTATAAATCCTAGTGTTGATAAAGGTTAACATTCAAACTAATATTCAAATCATGAAGCATCAAATAAATTTTGAGAATATAAAAGAATTTATCCATAAAATCAAAAATAGGATCATGTGCAATACTTGAAGAATAGATAACTAGTTTAAATGAATTTTTGACAAACTAGTTAAAGATCCTTCATAAATAAAAAAAAATCATATGTTTTTCATGAATAATACTAAATACATAAAAGTTCAAGCACTCATATTCCATAAAGCTCAACATATATATTTTCTTAAAGATTGAGTGTTCAAAGGTTATGTAAATAATATCTACATGAAAATAGTCATAGAAGCCCAAATCAAATCATGACTAAAATTTTTATTTAACAACACACAAAAATCATTTGTATCAAAACAAATCATCTAAAAAAAATTTACATGGTATATGTATGAATTATACAAATCTAGCAATATGCATACATATCCCAAATATTAAAAGAGTCTATTAAATGTTTGCATGAAGGCAAGAGACTCACGGGTATACATGTATATTTATTAGATTTGAATTAAACACCCATATACATGAAGTAAATCACTAAAATAGGTAAAACATGTATAAAAGAGAATCATCAAAACTAGTCTTATACATATGCATAAAGTGGATACAAATGAGCATGAAGTTCAATCATATATATGAGTCAATTGTATTTCACTATACATCTATGTATGAATACAAGTTTTGAAATATTCTACATCTAAGCATGTAAATACCACATGGAGCACATGAAAAATCTTAAAACAAAATCATGAACATGCTATGAATATGACATAAGTAAATAGCATGAACATAAAAGTAGGAGTTTAGAGGTTGTTACCAACTCCAAAGCTCCAAATATGGTGGCCTTTCCCACCAAGATTCCTTGATAGCAATGCATCCCAATGTTTGTCCATCATGTCCATTGCATTGGCTACCAAGGCACCAATCCTCTCACGTCTTGTGAGAGCCCTCACCTACATCACAATCAAAAGGTGGGGGTTTTGGTACCCATGTTTTCTTGGGTCCTTTGGGGTTAGCATTGTTATAAGGAACCCAAAATCTATTATATTTAGCAAAATATAAATATGGTTTCTTATCAAAACAATATCTTGCTAGATGGCCTTTGCGACCACAATGTGTACAAATGTACACCTTAGCATGATGCTTATGAGTGTGACTGTGATCGTGTTGTGCACCATAAGCATGATGTGTATGTGCATGAGCATGAGGAACTTGTTTCTTTTGAAACAAGGATTCCAACTTAGAATGGTTAAATGCACACGAGTTCAAAGTTGAACTCAAATTATTCATCTTATTTTTCATATTCTTAATCTCATTAGATGTGGCATGAAAAGCATGATGAGATGAAGAATCATTTTTCTTTTTCTTTTTAGAAACAAAGTCTTTTTCCTTTTCAACAAATTTTCTTTTCAAAGTGATATTTTCTTGAAAAATATTTTCTTTTTGTTTTTCTACCATAGCTATCTTATCCTTCAAAATAGTGTTCCCTTTACACAAATCATTTAATTTAGACATGAGGGAAACATTTTCATTTTTCAAGTCTTCATTTTCCTTTCTAAACATGCAAGTTTATTTTAAAAAAAATCATTTTCTACATGCATGCAATCAAATTTCTTTTTCCAACTTTTGTTATCTTTTTCTAAGCATGCAATGTTATCTCTAAATGAGTCATGTTCTTTATGCATGCAAGCAATGTTCTTTTTCAAATTTTTATTATTCCTTTTAAGCATGTCATATTTTTCAAGTATAAGATGACAAAAGGTAGTGAGCTCAACATATGACATGTTCTCATCATCGGATTCGGAATTTACCTCAAGGGGGTCATCCCCTTGGACCATGTAGCACTTGTTGGAGGTGTCGCTTCCAACATCCGAATCGCTCCCCGCATAGTATTGTTCATTTTCGCCAAGGGAGATCAAGGTATTCCAAACTACAAAAGCAGAATCAATGTTAGCAACTCTAGATAAATAAGCATCATCTAGGGTACTCTTTAAAGCATTAAGGGCTTTTGTATTAGCCTCAATATTCTTACCATCTATACAATAAGCATTATTAGTAGTGGCAAGATATACATTATAACCTAAGGCTTTGAGGAATAATGACATCTTAACTTTCCAAATGTGGATGTTAAGAATATCAAAGGTGGGTGGAGACATAAAGTCCATGGTGAGGTGTGTGTACAAAAATATTGTGATTAGCCTAAAAGAGGATCTTTAACTCTTAGGTTGTTAGACCCAATATCAAGAGCACTAGCTCTGATACCAATTGTAAGATCACCTAGAGGGGGGGTGAATAGGTGATGGCTAATCTAATGGTCACTTATGAACAAATAATGCGGAATAAAAAACTAAGTTGACCAAATTAAAATTTCTTTTAATTAAACACTTATGTATAACACAAGAGTGTTGCCGAATTCCCCTTGCGAGGCTCTGGACAAGCTCCTCTAGATTCCCCTTGAATGGGTTGAGGTGCCGCGTTGGCTCTCTTGGTTGAATACTAGTGTTAACAACAATCCCAAGCAAGTATGTATATCAATTATGAGCACAAGGGAATATATCATGCATATATAAGATGAACACAATAAATTGAATGCAAGATATAAAATAGAGACAAAGAGAGAGAGAGGGAAAAGTAAGCAATCGCAAACACAAAGGGTTTGTTTCGAGGTTCGAGCACACTTGCTCTACATCCCCGCCTTCGACACACGAAGGATTTCCACTATGCAGGATCCCACCGGATCTCTCCTCGGTGCCGTACACCTACAAACCCTCGGACTCCCAAGTCCCGTACACACGCAAGTCCACCGACTCGCCGAGGCCGTACCTCTACCAATGAGTTCACAACCGAACTCCAACCACAACGAGCACACTTGCCCGCTTCCTCAAAGTACAAAGAAAAATCTCTTTGATGATCACAACACTTGATCACCTAAAGAGCACTCTCACTACAACACACCTATAGGAATATCTAGCAATGGATAGCTCAAGTGTGGTGTGAGAAAATCAAGGAAAGAAAGCTTTGGTAGAAAACACAAGAAATCACTTTAACACTCTCTTGATAAAAACTCCCTTTTGATTGGAAGTATTAGCACTCTATTTTGTGGAGAAAACTCTTCTAAAAGTATCAGAAAAATAGCTCAAGAAATCTCCAAAATCTTAACCTCAAAACAATTGACAAAACCCCCTTTTATAGGCTGCCAGAAAATAGAGCCGTTGGGGCTGTGTCAGTGCTGTCGGTCGACCGCCGGTCGACCGGCCAACGGTCATTTTTCTGACCGTTGCAGCCACCGGTCGACCGGCTCGGTCGACCGATAACCTGGAATGAACTGTCGGTCGACCTATCGGTCGACTGGACATTTCCAGAG
Source organism: Agave tequilana (assembly GCA_038442645.1). Classification (NCBI taxonomy): domain Eukaryota; kingdom Viridiplantae; phylum Streptophyta; class Magnoliopsida; order Asparagales; family Asparagaceae; genus Agave; species Agave tequilana. The sequence goes on along the minus strand of JAVJIF010012612.1, from coordinate 78,170 downwards.
AGCAAACTCTCTTGGTCGGTCGACCGACCCGGTCGACCGGCCACTGTGCTGACAACGTGCACAGGGCTGTGCACATCGGTCGACCGGACCGGTCGACCGGTTTGACCTGTCAGCCAGTCTCCAGGTCAGAAAACAGGATTTAAAAATCTTTTATAAAATCCTAAAAATACATAGAATTTCTACAAAAATAGTTTTACCAATATACTTGAAAGAACAAACATGCTTGCACAAAATCAAGACATGTTATATATGTTTTGGTCTATTTTTGTAACTTGGAAATATTAGCTCAATAACCAAAATGTATTTTTCCAAAACATGTTTTTCCAAACTTGTTTTTCTAAATCTTCATCAAATACAAAAACAAGATATTTGAGTTCATTTTAAAGCATAGTGTGTATGGATATGATCCACTACACAATCAATAAGAAATATCTATGTTTTTGATATAAAGCTCTAATCAAGATTTTGGTTTAAAGATATGAACTATGAAATACCAAAATCCAAAATAGTATTTTGTCTCAAAGAAAAATCTTTTTCTAAATAAAAATTCTTTTCTAAAAAGAAATCTTTTATGAAATCAATTAAATCAAGAGTTCTATCAAGAGTGTGTGTGTGTGATATAACTTGAGCAATCCACCAACTATCTATCCTTTACATTTTTACTAAAACAAAAATACAAATTCTATACCTAGACCCAAGTCTTCAACTTCTTGAAGTCTTCACTTGAAGGTTTCTCATCTTCTTGACTTGGTCCAAGCTTGATCCAAAAACTCCTTGGATCACCACATGCAAGCTCCAAATCTTGTTCTTTTATCCTTTGTTGAGCTATGCACCTACTAAGATCTTGATCATGAATCTGTCACTAATTTAAACACAAGATCATTAGTAACTATAACTACATGAGTTGATCATCATCAAAACTAGGGTGAAGGGCCTTTGGGCCAACAAGCTGGTGACACTCCACTCGGTCCATTGCCGGCTGGGACCAATCCCCGCCACGCCTCCAAGACGACGGTCAGTTTTCGATCGGCTATCGGTACAAGCCCCGATGAAGCATCGCAGAAGGAGTATCTTGCGAGATCTACCCTCCGCATCCGTCAACATGACTGGGAGAGGGTGAGAGCTGCGCAGGGGAAGACAAACATCTGACGACACCCCCTACAGCTCCCCAGATCCAGATTACAGCCCAGGCTTAGGCGAAGTCTTGGTGCATGAAGAAGGTGTTTTCCGGAACACCAGATCCAGGGTGGCGATACCCTACACTTATGAACAGCCTTCTTCCTCGATGGCCCTAGCCTCGTCACAGCCCAGGAGATCACTCCAATCATCGGAAGAAGAAGATGAAGATAGTGGGTATGCCTCTTCGGCGACAGTTAGCTCGGTGCGAACGGGCAGAGCATCAGTCAATATGGCTGATAATGTTAACGACGACCTTCGTCGGCGCCTGGAAGCTCAAGAGCAAACTTCCAGAACCTAGCAAGAAGCTGAAAATCACCTAGAGGGGGGGTGAATAGGTGATAATACTAATCAATGGACAAATTAAAATTAAGATGTAACAATCACCCAACAAGATTCACAAGATGAATGAAAGCAAGTAAATATGGCAATGATGATGATAAGCAAGTAATAAGTGCAAGAATGTAAACCAAACGCTAACACAAGGATATGTTATCGAGGTTCGAGCACCCAGCTCTACTCCCCGCCTTCCCCAGAAGGATTCTAGCTACTTCCACTATCACAAAGAAATCACAATTACACCGGAGTACCCAACTCCACAATCTCAAGTACAAGCAATTTCTGAGTAGTCAAAAGACCACAAACTCTCTCTTTCAAAAGTCTCTTCCCTTACAAAAGGTCCTTAGAGAACAATGTGTAGGAATGAAGCTCTTGTTGTAAGTGAAGAAAGAAAATTAAATCAGAGAGAATTTCAAAAACACTTCAGAAAATGAGAGAGAATTTCAGCACAAAAACCAAGAAACAAAGCTCTTTTGAATGCCTTAAACTTTTGAATTTTTCTTGTAATAATTGTTGTAAACAATCTCTCCCCAAACACCCCTATTTATAGGAGAGGGCTAGGGTTTAGGGATAATACAAACTTAAGGTTAATTAAGTCATATTAGATTTGAAATATATCCCTAAATCAAATTTTAAATACAAGAAGACAGAATAAAACAGCTCATTAAAAACTGCCCGTTACTGTTCAACGGATAGTTCGGTCGACTGGCCGGTCGACCGTATGTTCAAAATTATGACCGTTGCAGGCCAGCGGTCGACCGCCCGGTCGACCCAATCTATCCGAGAGCAGACTGAGTTACAGTCGGTCGACCGTGCGGTCGACCGCAAAAACATGCACACTGATACATGTACACCCAGAACTACAGTCGACTGGGCCGGTCGACCGGCCAAACCTGTCATAGGTCCGGTCGACTGTCCGGTCGACTGGCTCAGGTCAAAAACCAGGTTTTGGACAGAAAATTAAAAGGGATTTTGATTTTGACAAAAATACTTTTGAACAGGGATTAGCATAAAACATAAATATATATCTGTAGACAAAATCTTGTATGCAAAATATTTTTGTATAAATTATAAGAAATTATTTTGGATTAAGTATGTGCGCAAAAACGTGTGTGATAGAGCTTCAAACCTATCCACTATTCTTTAACAAACTATAAAACTAAAAACAAAATAATTAAAGACTTCTTGAGCAATCTTTAAGTCTTTGAGCCATGCTATCCTTGCTAGAGCCTTCTTCTTCTATGATCCTTCCTTGATGTGCAATATGCCTTCATAACTTTATGAACCTAGAAGTTGTTGCAATAGCAAGCAATGGCCTCCAAATATGGTACTAACCTGAAACTTATCTTAAACAAACTCATTAGTACCAAATAGCACTAATTTGGTTTGTCATCATCAAAACTCAATAAATGGAGAGTGTAACCTTTTGGGCCAACAGAAGCCCTGGACAATATTCAACAGATGCTCGCTCAACTCCTCAATAACCGGAATAACAATGATGCCGGGAGCAATCACGACGAGGAGTAACACTTCAGCAATGAGCAACCAAAGCTAGAGAAATCCAAAGAGGGTTCTTCTTTAGACGCTGAAGTCCTTAAAGGTCTCCAGGCTCAAATCACATCCCTAGCTCAGAGGGATGAATTAAAGAAAGTAGGGGCAGTCCGTCCTTACCCATTGGAGTGGGATTCGGTGCCATACCCACCGAAGTTCAAACCACCAACGCTGCATACCTATGATGGAAAGAGCTCGCCAAATCAGCACATCTACTATTTCCGGTCTCAGACTGGTAATGTTATAAGTAATGACGCCATCATGGCTAGGCTATTCATTGGTACTTTAAAGGGGGTGGCATTTGACTGGTTCCGAAGTCTCCCTCCGGGCTCTATCAACTCCTGGATCGACCTGGAAACTCGTTCCTCTCTCGTTTCTATGAGGATGATACCGAAGTGACCATGGACAAACTCCTCTCCACTGTGCAGAGGAAGGGCGAATCTGTCCGTGATTACATTAAACGGTTTAGAAACTTATCCTTGATGTGCCCAGCAGGGATGCCACTACCCATGCTCTTACAGACATGCAGACACAACTTCTTAGACCAAGTAGAAGTTCGCATGGGGGCTGTCAAGGCCCACACTTGGAAAGAATTGGTCGAACAAGCTGAGATAGCCGAGAAGTCGGCTAAAAAGTTCGAACCATCCGCCCCTAGAGGCAAGTGGGGGACGAACAACAAAGGGCGTAGCGACCTGCCGCAATCTTCTCAAGCTAAAGGCAAAGAGACTATGTCTGTGGAGTTAACCGGAGATGTGTAGTCGAAGGCCAAGAAGAGTGGCTTCAACAATCAGGAGCCTAAGTTCCCTCCAAAGCAGTACTCCTTCAAAGACGACCAGGTGGTCACGATATTCCATCTGCTCCACAAAGGGAACAAAATGAAACTGCCAGATGCTCGGCGTCCCAATGAGATAGGGCGCACAAACGACCCTAAATACTGCCTCTATCACAGGATGATCCACCATTCTACTGACAAGTGCTATGTCCTCAAAGATAGAATACAAGCCCTGATCGATGCCGGGGTTCTGACGTTGAAGACGGAGCAGAAGAAAGTCACTGCCAATATGGTGACCCTCGAGTTCGGCAAAACTCCAAAGGTCACAGTTCCTGACGGAACTTATCCAGTCCCTGCGCCACGGTTGGAAGTCAGACATCCTCCAGCTACAACTCAAAACAATAAGGGTCTTGTTCCCTTAACATTGGAGACAGGAGAAATCATGTGGTACACCCAGACCTCGTCCAAGACGTGCAGTGGGATTCAAAGAAGCCCAAGTCAAAGGGCAAATCTTGCAATGTCATCTCCATCCTGCCAGACGACGGCAATCTTACATCGGCTTCCCTTAGTGATTCAGAAGGGGAAAAGCTTGCTTGCACAGCGTGAGCCGATACGCCTCAGCAGACGGGCACCCAATCCGAAAAATCATACTTAAGGCAGTATGAGAAGTCTACTGACGAGATACAACAGCAAACGACGTCAGTACAAGCACCAGCATCCACTCCAATCCCAGCAAAGGGAAAAGAGAGGCCTAAGGAGGTGCGATTCGACCACGTGTTGAAGAAACCACCAGGTCAAGGGTTAGATACACCCTTTCGGTTTGACATATTGGCTCAGCTGGCCAATATCCCAGCTCGTATCACTATACACGAGCTCCTTCGTCTCTCAAAAGAGACAAGAGAAGCACTCAGGGATGCGCTAGCCAATGCAGAATCCTTTCTGACATGCATGCCTGAGATCCCTAACGACGATGTTCAGTCTCCTTGCCCAGAATGTCATCATGCACAATCCAAGGTGCCCGCTATTACCTTCACGGCGGAAGATATGCTTCCCAAAGATAACAAGCACGATCGGCCTCTGTACTATACCGGATATATCGGTTCAACGTGCATCGAAAGAATACAAGTCGATCCGGGGTCCGTGTAGGCTGTCCAAAAGTTACTGGAGGGCAAGCCATTGAGAAGCAAAGTTTCAAACTCTAGACGCGAGGGACTATCACCCGCGTCTCAGCATCAAGGTGCGTTGGCTCGACACCCGCGTCTCAGCATCAAGGCGCGTTGACGCGACATCCGCGTCTCAGCATCAAGGCGCGCTGGCTCGACACCCGCGTCTCAGCATCAAGGCGCGTTGGCTCGACACCCGCGTCTCAGCATCAAGGCGCGTTGGCCTGACACCCGCGTCTCAGCATCAAGGCGCGTTGGATTGAAACCCGCGTCTCAGTTATAACCGCCTTGGTTAAGGGACCAATCACTGCCCACACGTAAGGGAAATCAGCCCCCATCGTGGCATGTCTTTAGCAAGCACGTGGGTTAGTTACCGCCCATGTAGCGGGGAAGTTGGCCCTCATTGTGGAGCGTTTTCAGGGGCACGTTCACCCCTGGGACCTCTATAAATAGCCTTGTTTGCATCAACAAAAAAAAAGGAAGGAGAGAGAGATCAGAGAGAATCAATCGGACGAAGAGAGACAGAGGGCGACACAGAGAGAAAAGAAGCAGATCAACTCTTCAGCAAGTTCGCTGCGTACGAGCTAGCCTTCGCCTACCTTCTCTTTTAGAGTTTTGGTAGACGGAGCTGTGTCACTCTTTCTACGGCCGAAGAGGAGATCCCTGAAGGACGGTCATCTGGTCAACGGAGAACAAGATTCACTCTCCATCGCCACACGAAGAACCCAGCCTTAAACAAAGGGGGAATTCAAGATTCAATATTCTCCCTCCCTTGTAACCGGAAGGAACAGTTCTTATTGTAATCTTTTTCATTTGATTCAAGGAAAACTTTACGGTAATTCACTGTCTCCCTCTTCCCCGGGTCATACAAGAGATGGCGACTCCGCTGGGGACTACGTTTGTCACTGAGGAGCAAATAGTGGCGCAAGATGACGTCCACTATAAGGGAAAGATGGTCGAATCGCTCGTTGTCGAGTTCGACCAGGCGAAGTACGAAGAGTTTCTCTCTTCCGGCTCCAAGAGGCCAAAGACCCGCGTCTGCCGCCGGGTCTCGACGGGGAATGGCCTCGAGGCCCAATCTGTGGCTTTCTCGAGCTCCCCTGCTGCCGACTGTGCCAAGCAAGGTACCCGCGCCAACGCCTCTCAGAAGGCCCGCGTGGTCCCAGGCACATCTGCCTTTGCGACCAACCGCGTCGCACAGAACACCCGCGTCAGCATATCTCAGGAGACCCGCGTGGTCAAAATCCCTGGTGTCCAACATCAGGATGTCGTTGGTCTCTCTCCACCTCCTCGACGCAATCGAAACGCTGAGCGCGACAGAGGAGACATGCGCGTCAGCTGCAAGTTGGAACCGTTGGTTGTCCAACTGAGGCTGGACGCGACGTACAATCTCGCGCCTTGCCCGCGCCGCGTCCAGTACGTGAAGTTCGCGTTTGGCGTCCCAAATGCGAGATTCCTTCAGTTAGGTCCTCCGAGGACCAACTCATCAAACGCCAAGGTGAGACCTCTGCGCCTCGTCAAACGCAAGAGGCACGAGCTCATAGGCGTGGGGCCCACCAGCCCATCCTCTCTCAAGTGTCTCTGCCCAAACGCACCAGGAAGCAACGCGGGACTCGCGTTTCATCTCAGCAGAGACGCCAGACGCGCGTTACACAGCCGCGTCGCGAGAACCGCGTCCCTGAAGCCCGCGTCCAGGCTGTGCAGCACATGGATGCCTCCCGTCTTTGACGTTGCGAGGCTGGTCTTTTCAATCCCCCTCCCATGGATTTGAGGGATTATCTGACGAAGAAAAGAAGTGCCAATCAGGCCACTTCGTCGTGTTGCTGCCAACGGCTCATCCATATGCTCACTGAGTGCCGTTGCGGATCAGGCGTGCACCAGCAGTCTTTAGTCAGACAGCTGACCCTGATTCCTCCGTCAGCTAAAAGAAGACGCTCCCACAGAAGGAGAACCTTCTCTGACGTTGAGTACCCGGAGCTCACTGCAAACATGACAAGCAGGAGTAAGGGAAAGCAACTTGCAGTCAGCTCAGACGACTCTGAGTCTGACTCTGAACCGGAAGGAGTGTATCGACACACTCGCACCCGGACTGGGGCCATTCCCCCAATTGATTATAATGCCTTAGCCCATGGCATTAATGATTCTCACTCCGCTGTAGCGGAATCAAGGGCTTCGAACTCTTCCGTCGAGAAGGAGACCTCCGCCTACATGACAGGCGCTCCTGAGGAGACGACTAAACGTTTGGAGCAGATCCAGAAGGCACAAATGGATATGATTCTTGCTCAGCAGGAATCTATCAACTCCCTCAAGCAGGCGATTGCACAGCTGCTCGAAGACAGGAGGAGATCCCCTCCTAAAAAGTCAAAGGGCAAAGGGAAAAAGAGAGAAAGCTCATCTTCCGAACCTTCTAAGGAGACGCGGCGATCTACCTCCGGCTCGTCCAAGTCCTCATCGCAAGTAAAAGGCGACCAAGACCAGGGAAAGGCTCATGTTAAAAGAATGAGTCAACTGGAGCGACGCCTCGAGGCCCTTGCCAATCGCAAAGACCTCCAAGAAGTAGGAGTGGTCCGGCCCTACCCTGCTGAATGGGACTTGGTTCCGTACCCGCCCAAGTTCAAAGCTCCAACTCTTCAAGCCTTTGATGGGAAAGGGTCACCCAACCAGCACATCTACTACTTCAAATCCCAAACCGGGAATGTAGTAGATAATGACGCCATCCTGGCACGCCTGTTCATTGGCACCCTGAAAGGGTTGGCCTTTTGAATGGTTTATGAAGCTCCCAGAAGGTTCTATCAAGAACTGGGGCGATTTGGAGAAGCTCTTTTTAACACGCTTCTTCGAGGATGACTCCGAAGTCACAATGCCAACCCTTTTAGCTACCAAACAGAGAAAAGGGGAGTCCGTCAAATCTTTCGTGGAAAGATTTCGGAACATGGCACTCCGGTGTCCAAGCGGTATGACCCAGGCCACCCTGGTGGAAACATGCCGCCACAATCTCCAAACCTCGCTCCTTGCTCAAATAGGAGTTGCTGAAAGCCGCACCTGGAAGCAATTAGTCCAACAAGGTGAACAGGCTGAGGAGATTGTTACCCGCGTCAGAGCGGAGGAAGGTAAGCCTAGGCCGAAAAGGGCGACAAGGCGTGCGCCAGATACATCCCTCCAAACAAAGCGGAAGGATAATTTGGCAACGGAGACCAAATCTCCCGCCAAACCTCAATCAGGCAAGGCGAGTGGCTCTTCAAGCCAGCCACGCGCCAACAAGCAATATTCCTTCAAGGAAGAACATGTCGATTCGCTCTTTAAACTACTCAACAAGAGCAACCGACTGAAGCTCCCTGAAGCTCGACGCCCAGAGGAGGTCGGCAAGACCGACAATACCAACTACTGCATGTATCACAGGATGTTGGGACACCCCACCAAAAGCTGCTACGTCTTCAAGGACATCCTTCAGGCTCTGATTGACGCGGAGGTGTTAAAACTCCGACCAGAGCAGAAGAAGGTGACGGCTAATGTGACGTCGGTTCTCCAGTTCGGGAGAAAACCTCCAACGCCTGCGGGGGTGACTCCTGTTCCGAAAGGAGAGCTGAGAGTGGTCAACACAGACCCTCACCAGCAGCATGAGAAAGGCTTGGTACCCGTCCCTACACCTCAAGGGGAAATCATGTGGGTCCACCCTGACCTTGTCAATGAGCAGCAATGGACTACTGTGACCAACAGGAAATCCAAAGGCAAGGCAAAAGCCTCATCCTGCAATGTAGTGGGTGCCTCCTCTTGAGAAGCGGAGGCGGATATCCCTTCACTGACCGACTCAGAGGAAGAAACGATAGTCTTGGCCGCAGAGCCCAACCAACCGATGGCGGGAACCCGTTCAGGACAGGCGTACTTGAAACAGTACGATGAGACGGCGATAGCCCCTCCACAACCAACTGTGGAGCCAGTCAGGCCCTCCACAAAGCCACCTGTGGAAAAGCAGAAGGGGACTCGATTTTCTCGAGCCCTTCAAAAGGGCATCGCGGAAGGATCTACGGCACCTTACCGCTTTGATGTCCTGGCTCAGTTGGCCAACATTCCGGCACGCATTACCTTGTATGAACTTCTTAGACTATCAAAGTCGACCAGGGAAGCTCTGCAAGAAGCTCTGGCAAATGCTGAGGTCTTCATGACCCAGGTGCCGAAGGAGGAAGATGTAGAGGATTGCCTCCACACCTCCCAGAATGCCCCCTGCATCACCTTCACGGCAGATGATATGCAGGTAAAAGGGAAGCATGATCGACCCCTGTACTTCACAGGGTATATTGGATCGTCCGAGGTAAACCGCATCCAGGTAGATCCAGGGTCCGCGTTGAGCATCATGCCTCGCCGGGTCATGCAACATCTCGGCATTCCTACCCATCGTTTGAGCCCCACCCAGACAACTATCTATGGGTTCAATGCTAACCAGACCCGTCCGATGGGGAAGATCAAGCTCAGGTGTCAGATTGGAAGTCTCAAGTCGGAAGTGACATGCTACATCATCGACGCCGACACTTCCTACAATCTATTGCTGGGACGACCGTGGATCCACTGTAACTCCATCGTTCCCTCCACTCTCCACCAAGTCATGAAGTACATTGACGGGAGTGGAAATGTGCAGACGTTGATCGCCGAGAGGCATCCATTCAAAGGGGTCGAGAATTATTTCACCGACTCTTTGCTGTACCAAGATCCGGTGGAGACGGATGAAGCCCCACAACCAGAGGAGCCAGACTCTGGTAATGAGGCTGACACTGAGCCTGAGAAAGAAGAGTGCCTGTGGGAATTAGAACCACTTGTAACGGGCACTAATAAGCTCGATGTCGATAATAACACCGATGATGTAGGCGGTTGGTATATTAATGAAGATTTAGATTTTGCGTATTTTTCTGTGTGTGCTTCTGATTCAATACCGTCAGATACTAGCACTGATATAGATGACGATCTCTGGTCGGCAATGGGTGCCTTGACATCATTGCATATACCAGTGAAATCGTCCTTCGAGACATACCAAGACAATGGTAATGCGCAAGAATCTATATTTATGGTTCCAGCAAGACGGAAAGGCCAAAAACCAATTCTTTTTGGGCGAATCTCGTCTGAACCAACGCCCCGCGACGAATCGGAAGGCGAGGAAGAATCCCCTCAGTTTGATCATTATGAACCAAAAGCGCTCAAAATAATGAGATGCATGGGGTACGACCTGACCAACAGACCCAGGTTGAACTTCGGCAAAGGAAGGAGGACGTTGCTTCAATCCATTGTACCGAAAGGGAAAGCCCCCGATTATTATCATCGGACACGCCGGGGGTTGGGCTATGTATCAACTCTGGTCCCATCAGCCTCTAATTCTCAAGAATCGTCGAGCAACGATTACTCTTCGGACACGTCATCTTGGGAGTCAGATGTCAGTGTCGGCAACATCTTCAAGGAACTTTCAGTGAACATGGTTTCAGCAAGCCACCTGGAAGATGGAAATGAAGAAATGATCCAATCCGATACAGATCCTTGGATCAAACATTTAAATGCTCTTTGGGATACCCGCTTTGAACAGCGCGAGCCACCCACAGAAGACAAGGTTGTTCAGATCAACCTAGGAGATGAGGCTAACCCTAAGCCCATCTTCATAAGTGACGGCCTGTCACCTTCGGAGAAGAAGGATCTAATATCTCTTGTACAAGAGTATATAGATGTCTTCGCCTGGAATTACGAGGACATGCCTGGACTTGATCCTCAAGTGGCTATGCACCGCCTCAACATCAATCCGGACGCAAAACCTGTCAAACAACAGCAGCGACGGTTCCGTCCAGAGATAATGGAGGCAATTCAATCAGAAGTCAGAAAACTTATTGATTCTGGCTTCATCAGGGAAGAACAACATCCTGACTGGGTAGCCAACATCGTCCCCGTCGCCAAGAAGAATGGGAAGATCCGGATCTGCATCGACTTCCGTGATCTAAACGAGGCTTGTCCCAAAGACGAATTCCCATTGCCAATCACAGATGTCATGATTGACAATACTTGTGGATTCGAACGAATGTCCTTCATGGACGGATTCTCAGGATACAATCAAATCAAAATGTATCCTGATGACGAAAAGCATACTTCCTTCATAACTCCTCTAGGGGTATATTGCTACACCGTCATGCCCTTCGGACTGAAAAACGCAGGGGCAACATACCAAAGGGCCATGAACGCCATTTTCCATCAGAAAATACGCAAAACGGTGGAATGTTATGTTGATGACATCGCGGTAAAAAGCCGCGCTAACGGTGATCACATAGCGGACCTGAAGGTAGTCTTCGACATCATGCGGGCTCATCAATTGAAGATGAATCCCACAAAGTCCTTCCTGGGGGTGGCCAGTGGCAAATTCTTAGGATTTGTTGTAACATCCACCGGAATTCACTTGGACCCGGAAAAGGTTCGCGCTATCCAAGAGATGCAACCCCCGAGAAATCTCAAAGAACTCAGAGGATTGCAAGGACGATTGGCGTACATCCGCAGGTTCATCTCAAACCTTTCCGGAAGATGCCAACCTTTCGCTAAGCTGATGAAGAAGGGTGTCTCATTCACTTGGGATAACGCTTGCCAACAAGCGTTCGAGGAAATCAAGCAATACCTCACCCAACCACCAGTCCTTGCAGCTCCAGTAGCCGGAAAGCCGTTTCTGGTGTACGTCCGAGCAATGGATCATTCTTTGGGAGCTTTACTAGCTCAGAATGACGATCAGGGACGTGAGCAAGCAATCTACTATCTGAGTAGAACAATGATCGGAGCCGAACATCGGTATAACCCGATCGAGAAGGAATGTTTGGCACTAGTGTTTGCTATCCAGAAAATGCGACACTATCTGGTAGGCCAAACTATAAACGTCATATCAAAAGTCAACCCCCTGAGGTTACTTATGACTAAACCTTCATCGCTAAATGGCCGACTGGCAAAATGGGCCATATTGCTCTCCCAATATGAGATGCGCTTTTACCACAAAAGGCCATTAAGGGACAAGCAGTCGCAGATTTCCTAGCTGAGCACCCAGAGCCGAGGGCAGTCAAAGTCTACGAGGATCTCCCAGATGAGGTTGCTGAAGTCTGCCTGACTCAGACATCGTTCGAAAGTCAAGTATGGCAACTTTTCTTCGACGGTGCATCAAGAACAAGCCCGAGGGGACACTTAGTAGCAGGGGTGGGGGTAGTACTTGTATCCCCACAAAATTATGTGATTCCCCGAGCTGTCTCATTAACTGAGCCTTGTTCCAACAATGTGGCGGAGTACAACGCTCTTTTGATTGGGATGCAATTCGCCGACGAGATTGGCGTTAAAAATCTCGAGGCATACGGCGACTCCAAGCTCATCGTCAGTCAAGTTCGCGGGGAGTACGAAGTCAGACATGAAGACTTAGTACCCTATTACAACGCGACTATCCGCATGGCCGAAGGGTTTACAAGCTTCTACATCGACCATGTACCGCGCAGGCAAAATGCGCACGCAGATGCACTCGCATCCCTGGCTGCCTCCTTAGCTCTTCCAGCTGGAGCAATGGAGAAGATATTCGTCTACAGCCACGACCTGTATTGCCCGAGAAATGCTCTCGAGGACTATCAGGAGTCAACGGGAGGTTGTCACCGCGAAGAAGCACTTGAGGCATCAACCGGTCCAGAGCTTAAAGACTGGCGATTCCCCTATATCGACTACGTCTTATACGACATCCTGCCTGAAGACACCAAAGAGGCGGCTGCCATTCGAAGGAAAGCCCCAAATTCTATTATAATGCGATTACGCGAACATTGTATCGTCGATCGCATGACGGGATCTTGCTCCGGTGCCTCTCACCAAAGGAGGCTCAAGAGGTATTGAAAGAAGCCCACGACGGCATGTGTGGAGCCCATCAACCTGGCCCAAAACTGGCACATCGACTCCAAAGATTGGGTTACTACTGGCCCAAGATGATTGCCGATGCCGTCACTTATGCCAAGAAATGTCACGCCTGCCAAGTGCACGGCGATTTCATCCCTCAAGCACCAGGGTACCTCCACTCTACGGCCTCTACCTGGCCATTTGAAATGTGGGGCATGGACGTGGTTGGTCCAGCCCACCATCATCAAAAGGACATCGGTTCATTTTGGCAATAACCGATTATTTCTCCAAATGGGCCGAAGCCATCCCTTTGAAGGAGGTCAAATCGTCGAACGTGATCAAATTCGTGAAACACCATGTTATTTACCGTTTCGGCGTACCTCGGCGAATTGTCCACGACAATGGGCCTCAGTTCATTAGCCAGGCTTTCCAGAGATTCTGTGCCAAGTTCAGAATCCAGAGTGTGTCCTCAACGACATACTATCCTGCCGCTAATGGCCTCGCAGAAGCTTTCAATAAGACTATTGGCAAGCTTCTCAGGAAGTTCGTCTCGAAAAGTCAACGAGACTGGGACGGCAAGTTGGGTGAATGCTTATGGGCTTATCGCACAACCGTGCGAACCCCAACTAAAGCTACGCCATTTTCTTTGGTCTATGGGTGTGAAGCCGTACTCCCACTAGAGATCCAAATTCCATCTCTACGCGTCGCCTTGACAGCGGAGATGACAACAGAGGAGAAGCATCGACAGCGCCTCCAAGAACTGGAGGCCTTAGATGATAAGCGTCTGCAGGCCCAACAGCAAATCGAGCTCTACCAAGCTCGAATTACCAGAGCCTTCAACAAGAAAGTTAAAGTGCGAACTTTCAAGAAAGGCGATCTTGTCTTAGCCGTCAGAAGACCCATGGTAATGACGCACAAGACAAAAGGAAAATTCCAACCCAAATGGGAAGGACCATTTGTAGTAGAGTCAGTCTACTCAAATGGGTCATATCGCCTCATAACCCCGAATGGCGATACACTTATGATGCCGATCAATGGCAGGTTCCTGAAGAAGTACTATCCTTAGATGGTATTCTTTCGCTGATCAAGTTAAAAATACACCTCTGATCAAAACAAGAAGAGCTTCTTCATTAATATCCGACGCCCCCGACGGCTAAGGATAGAAGAAAATGTTGGCTTTTAAGTCCAACATAAGTCTTCAACAACTCATCATGCTGAGGGGAATAGCATGGCTAGCCCAACTCAAACGGTAGTTGGTAAAGGCACCTCAAACCCGTTGACAGCTGAGGATTTGCTAAAAATCCTAAGGGACACGTTCCCATTTGATCCGACGCCCCCGACGGCTAAGGATAGAAGAAAATGTTAGCTTTTAAGTCCAACATAAGTCTTCGACAACTCATCATGCTGAGGGGAATAGCATGGCTAGCCCAACTCAAACGGTAGTTGGTAAAGGCACCTCAAATCCGTTGATAGCTGAGGGTTTGCTAAAAATCCTAAAGTGGACTTGGCTCCACTCTTTCCTCCAAAATCCCCTACCAATTCTCATTCACAGAATGGTAGGTCTACAAAATACAACCATTACTAAGTTAACACTATACCTCTGGTAATGAAAACTTTTCAATATTCCTTGTCGAGTACAAATTTTGTTTGTCAACTCTACACGGAGTATCAAATTTTCAAATCCGCCAAGTTAATACTACACCTCTGGCACTTCAAAATTTTCACTTGTCAATTCTCATCAATAGAATGACAGGTCCTCAAATTACTCTTTCCATGAGTCAATCTTTGTCAAGTTAATATCACACCTCTGACAAATTACTGTTAAAGTTTAACACCACACCTCTAAACAGTAATCAAGTTTCTGCCAGGTTTAATATTACACCTCTGACAGTCACTTTTCTTCAGACTTCCACACCGAAGCTGAAATGGATGATGCTAAGTTAACACCATACCTCTAGCATCCAAGTCATTGCTAAGTTCAACAATACACCTATGGCCATGACTTTCCCTCGGACTTCCTTATGCAAGCCGAGATGACCAATGCTAAGTTCAACATTACACCTCTAGCATTACCCTCACTGTTAAGTTAGACATTACACCTATGACAGTGACACTTCTGAGTTAAGTTAATATCACACCTCTGACTCACATCCTTATCAAGTTAACATTACACTTCTGACAAGACCACTTCCAACCCGTTAAGTTAATATCACACCTCTGACGGTAACAAACTTTCCTAGATTCCCCACGAGTCTAGTCCCATTTGTTATTCTCTTCAACAGAATAACAAGTCTACCTAAAAACATTGTTAGGTTAATACTACACCATCAACAGTGTTTCCATCAAATCCCCAGTTGAGCTCAATCAAGTTAATCCCAAACACTTGATAAAAGTTCACCCTCCCTGGGGGTACCAATTCTACTTGTCACTTTCTCTTATAAAGTGGCGGGTCCATCAAAAATTTCACCTCTGTCAAGTTAATATTACACCTCTGACAGTATCATGAGAGTTCCTGAAATAGGATCTTTTCTCCACAAAATTTGACTTGTTAAAATTTTCATTTTGATAAGCCAAAGATTCTTTGCTTCTATGCGTCTGACCAAAAAGAGACAAAAAAGAGTTCAAGACAATAGAAGGGACAAAAAGAAAAGTGTCACTTTTATTTATATCCAGGCATATGAAAGTGATACAAAAACGCTCTCTTATACAATAAGATTGAGTGTTACAGTCAAAACGCTCTCTTACAATAAGATGGAGTGTTACAATTGAGGAGTACAAAGAAATCCCTCTCCCTCTCAGAGGTTCCACTCACTCCTTAAAGCCGCGTCTGATTCCAAGTGCGCGATGTTTTGTGGCTACAATAGAAGCTGGTTACACCACGATGCATGATGTAAACATCGAAAGAGCCCTAGCTGACTAAGCTAAGAGTAATGGTGTTCTTGAGGTCCGGTGGAAGCAGAAAGTCCGGCACCCTTCGTTTATGAACATCTCTTCCCCCAGCAGACCATCCAGCAGACATGAGGAGTCCTTGATGTTACTTCTGGGGTGGGAGAGGAAGAGGATCCTACCTGCCGCCGTGTCCACCGTAACCTCCTCACCGCCATACTTACCCTGACCATCTCTTGCCAGCAGGCATGATTGGTGCAGTGGATCTGAAGAGACCTTGGCGAGAGTCGATTCCTCGTCAGGGACATAATATATTCCCTTGTGGACGACGAGGACCATAATATATTCCCTTGTGGACGAACATCGAACAAGTTCGCCGTCCGATATATTCTCCCACGGACTTAGCGAACATAAAGAAGGATGACTAAGCCTACCTGCAAAAAAGCAAACAGGGAATCAGGCAATTCAGAGCTTAGTACACTTCAACAGAAGAAAAACTAAGTCACAGACGCGGCTATTGTCAAAGACTGCAAACGCGGGAATCATCCGCGCAACGAAATTGTCAAAGACTGCAGACGCGGGAATGATCCGCGCAGCAAACCAAATCCCCACGGTGACTGCAGACGCACACACAGGATTCAAACGCAGTCTAAGATTTGCATCTGCGAAACACGATAAGACTCAGACGCCGAAAACTGCCATCTCTCTGTTGGAGGAACAGGAGTTGCAAGATTCGGGTCTGAAGCCTTCAACCCGAGTTGGAATTCATCCAAGTCAGTGGCCTTAAAACGTGAGCTTCATGAGTAAAGCCGCGGCCAAGCACCAAAGACTTCTATATTCGCGTCCAAGGAAGTTTAAGTCGGCGGCGCAAATTCCAGAAGGAATGCACCAACCACAACTTCACAAGAAGGTCCAGATGATATCTCTTTAAGGGGCGTACTGAAATTCAAACTTGGTTGGATCTAAAATGTCATGGTAAGTGGGCATGGCATACCCGCAGAAGCCTCTGTTAAGAGTTGAACTATCTGCATTGAGACGCGGACGTAAAAAGTGCTCAAAGAGACGCTTCCAGCCATTGAAATCACTTGACAGTGATAATCTATTGAAGAGACCAAACAGAAGCATGAAAGCTCTGGGTCATCTTCATCCACAGAGGCACCTTCATCCATGGAGGCAAACCCCTGATAGGGTCCTTGAAGGGAGAAGGTAGAGTCCCTCAGAGTACTCGTTCTCAAACAGAGAGCGGTCTAAGCAGCCGCTGTTAAAGAAAGGGGGTGAGTCCTATTTATAGGCAACTCCTGATAACGGTCATTAATGGTTCATTAATTAAAACCGCCGGCCTTAATGACCGCACGACCGCCAAAACCCAACGGGAGGCTGACGCGTGGAACGTCGCTTCGGGAAGCGTCGCAGGCGCTGATCTCAAACCGTCAGCGCCGGTTTTGCATTAAAGGGCATTAACACCCAAGCCCAATGGAAAACATACGCGTGGACATCTGCTTCGGGAAACAACGGATGACCCGGTTTCCCAATCGTCAGCGAAGACTTGACGGTCAAAGATCTCTGAGAATCTTTAAGTCAGGCTGCATTAAACGCAGATAAGGATGCCGCGTCCGGCTGCATTGAACGCAGATGGGAAAGCCGCGTCTAAGAATCTGCCTCACCTTTCTCAAATTGGAAGGCGTTCACCTGCATTTTAAAGGAGCGTCCACATGACTCAAAGTCGCGTCCCTTCAGCAAACGGGGCCCTTTCTAAGGGAAAACACTTAGTCCATTCTGAGATTAGTGGAAAATACGCAAGGCTGCGTCCCTCGCATCCGCTCAAGTCGCGTCTTCATTGACAGGACAAATTCGCGTTACTCAAAGCCGCGTTTGTCCCCACGGATCAATGCCGCGTCTCAAAGGACTTAGTTCTATCTGAGTTCTTATGAACTGATGACCGCGTCCCCCTATGGATTGACGCTGCGTCTAATAAAAAAAAAAGACTTAGTTCTATCTGAGTTCTTATGAATTGATGACCGCGTCTCCCTATGGATTGACGCTGCGTCTCAGTGAAGTCTAAGTTCCTATGGAATGATGACCGCGTCTCACCCTGTGATTGACGCTGCGTCTCATCAAAAGGACTTAGTCATATCTAAGCTCCTATGGACGGATGACCGCGTCTCACTCTATGGATCAATGCCGCGTCTCAGCAAGCTCGACGTCGCGTCTCATTGAAAGAACTTGGTCTTACCTAAGTTCAGTATTCACAGCCAGTGATCAGGGAGTTGAATTCATCCACAGCTAAACAAAGAAGATGGGACAAAAACTTCAAAAACTTTTATTATATCGAAAATAGTAAAAGTGGATACAAACACTCTAGTAGAGTGTCCTCTTCTTTACAAAAAAAAAGGGAAGAAGGGGAAAAGGCTAAAAGTCTTGATCCGGCAAAGAACGGATGCGCTCCCTGAGACGATGCATCTCGTGCTGACGTGCCTTCTCAGCCTCCATCATGGCTTGGACCCGCAGCTCCTCTTCAGATAAAAAGGGTTTTGCAGCCAGCTGTGCTCGCAGAGATTCCAACCTGGAGGAGTGAATGATCTGGCTTTCTTCAGCTCGTGCCTTCGCAGCTTGTTGCTCCTCCAGCCTCTTCCGGACGGTGACAAGCGTCCTCTCATTATCAGCGATTATGGCTTCCGCCTTAGCGATAGCAGACCGAGCATTGGTAATGGCGAGCTCTGCGTTTTGCCGGATGAACTCGGATTCCATTGAATCGTCAGCCAGTTTCTGATATTCAGCTTGGGAACGCTCGAGATTGCGGACCTCTTCAGCAACTTGTGCTTCCACCTCCTGTCGCTCTTGTTCCTGGGTGGCTAGGAGCCTAGTCAAGATGACCTGGGCTTCTTGAGAAGAACTAGCATTGTCCAAAGACTTCAGCTCTTTCAGGTCACTTCCCAGTCGCTCCACCAACAGCATACACGACTTGGCAAGCAAGGAGCCTCCGGTTAATTCGATGTTACCGGCCATGTTTCCGAGAAACGTCCGGGAAAAGTCAAAAGAGCTACGCCCAGACAGGATAAAATCGATGCACGATCGCATCGCGTCAAGGAACTGCTGCACCATTTTGCGTGTCAGGAAATCCATGGTGTCATCACCCGAGGTACTCCCCGACCCCCTTTCTATCATGAAGAAAGGGGTGCAAGCCGGCTCTTTTTGCGCGAGAGTCGTGCTGGCCACTGGCACTTCCGGAAGTGTTATCGCTGCAGGAGCCTCCACAGCTAATGATGGAGCAGTTAGCGCAACCTCTGGAAGGTCCAGAGATGTTGAATCCTTGGGCGAGCCCAGCGGAGTGGAAGTCTCCCTGGCTTCAATAGTAACCTCTTCACCCTGCAGAGTGGATTCTTCCCCAGCCTTAGGAGTTGCCTCCTCTTCCGGCAAAATTGAAGGCTCCCCAATTTTAGTAGTTGCCCTCTCTGGAATTATCTCGGCAACTGAAGCCTTGACTCCTTCGGACTGGGTCAGCTCTTTTACCGTCTCCTCGATATGCGAGGAGATCACAGCTTCAATGTCCCGGCCGACCCTGCAGCATAAAAGAAGAATGTTAAAACATCCTCTTCAAAATGAAAAGGGAAATTAGGTCAAAAGGTGAAAAGAGTACCTTCAGTGGGAGTAATCACCAGCTGTGATACCGTTGATGGCTCACCCTCGTATATTTCTTCCTCTGAGATGTGGGAGAACTTACTCGGATCAGGAAGAGCGGGTTCATCGCCGTAGTCGACCTCGTCTTCAAACTCGCTCTCCCCTGAGAGTGAGGAAGACGATAGCGCCCCGCACGAGACTTCTGCAGCCGGAGCCTTGCCACCAATTACCCCAGTGGTAGGGCTGGGGTCAACTGCCCGAGGACTGGAGATGAAGACACAAGGCGACCCAGGTTGCTGTGCCTCATCTCTCCCTTCATGAGCAAGTAAAAATCCGGGTTGAACTGAAATCCTCGGAATATCGACATCTCCTCCACTCATGATGTCAACCTCTAGCTGCTCATCCTCGTCAGCGGTGGTGGCTCTGTCAACGAGCTCCCCTTCCTCCGTAGACCTACGGTCTCTGCTGCTCGACCTAGGGGCACGGACTAAAGGAACATCCTCTTCAGCTATATCTTCTTCCCTCGATACCTCAACGACAGCAGGGATGTCTTCGGATCGGGAGACTTCGGTTGTCAAGTCTCTCTGAACCTTCTTGGGAGCAGGTTCAGCAGTTGAAGCAGAGCGTTGACGATGCTTGCTTACCACCTGTCGAGCCCTTGCTGCTTGCGGCTCCTCCCTTGTTGGTCGCAGCTCCGCCCTTATTGCTCGTGGCTCCCTTCCCGACCTTCTCCCGACCTCCTTCTGGGCCTTCAGGTACTGGTCGGTGAGTTTCGAGGGCTTACCAGACTCTGAGCTTGCCTCGAGATTTGCATTGATACTCTCAATACATGAAAACCCCGGAGCGAAATCCGGTGACTGGTTAACCTGAGAATACCAAGTGCAGAAGCTGAAGCTCATACGGCACTTGGACCCCTCGATAGGCAAGCGAAAGGTTGCTTCTGTCCCTCCGGCCACACTGTAGTACCAAGCCCGAGCACCTTCGAACAAGTTCCCTTCGAAGGCAAGTTGAGCATTGGGATTCCCGACGTACAGCTGATCGTAGCCGAATTGTCGAGCGAAATGATTCGGCATGTACGGCTCGATAGTGCATGAAGTCCCTTGCCGGAAAAGCACATATCCGGGCTGAATATTGATCAACCACCAGAAGACTCCTGCAGACAACCTCGTGAAGCCATCTGGGCCCGCGGAATCAGTAAATAGATCCCCGAAAGATGCACCAGAGATCTCGGGGAAGCAGCGATGGAGCTGGTAATTCGCAGGATCTGAAAGTCGCTTTCGGATGTAATATATATAAAGATCACGCCAGCTCGAATCCTCCAACCGCTGTACAAAAGGGACGGAACTCTCCCTCCAACGCACTGCCGTCATCAGAGAAGGGCAGTGCATCACGTACCAAGCCATGAGGTACGTATAAGGCAGCTCGATCCGAGGGTTGGGGCGCTTCACCGTCGGATTCCCCTCTGAGTCAACATATGGCTTGCCGTGGGAGTCGACAGTTTTCGGCGCCTCGCAGAAACTCTTGGTTAGCGCCCGCAACCCGCTCTGAATGCCAGCCACCACGGCCGGGAGAAGGGCTATAGGGTTGCCATGGGCCAGGAGCACTGCCGGGTACACCACGTCAGCAACAATAGCTTCATGTGGCAGCGTGGGCACCACACAACGCTTTAGCCACAGCATCAAGAAGCCTGCCAACAGTGCCCTGTCGGAGATAGGGGTCCGGGCTTGATGGTGGAAGCTTTCGAAAATCAGGTCAGGGTCGAAACTGTCCTCGTTCGAAACCGTGGTGTAGAAGCCTTCAGGAGCCTGGGTGATCCTGTCTTCAATTTCCTCGTCGGAGCTGGGAGCCAGTCGGTTTATCGGATGGTCTTTCTTGTTGACACCGTTAAACAAGTAGCTGGCCCAAGACAGTTGCTTGACTCCCTGCGACCTCCAGGCGGTTAACTGACCGCAAATGTGGAAGTGACACATCACTTCCCAGTAAGTCTCGTACACCCGAGGAGACTCTTTCTTCAAGAGATGGAGCTCCTCAGTGGTCGGGACATATTCCTCATAGGGAATGTCCCCTGTTGCCAGCCCCGAGACCTCATGTAGCTCGTGCAGTGCAAGGCCCATCTCTCTGACCGGGGTAAAGAATGTTGATTGGTAGTCAAAAGTGCATTTTTATCATCATATTTACCATCACATTTTCATATTTATTCATTTAATTCTGCACATTTATTAATAATTTGTAATTTATTGTGTGCAGGCCTCGAATTATTATTTTAACAATAAATAAAGCCTAATGAAGCCCAAAAGCCCATATTTGAAGCCCAAGAGTCAAAGTGCAAATAACAGATTGTCAAAGTGCAATTATGAAAGGGCTAAAGTTGCAATTATTAAAGTTTAGGGAAGGATAGAATTCTACCCAACCCTAAACTCTTGCAGGATGTGCATAAAAGCCAAAGATGAGAAGGAAATTCGTTTAAAAGAGATTGGGAGATACTTGAGATCAAGGTAACTTGATTACTAAGTTATCTCGAAATCCCAAGATGGAGAGCCAGGATCACACTTCCAGAAGCAAAATCCCACGTGGACGGACCAGGAGAGGCCACGCGCCAAAGCGCGTGGCCAGAAGCCACTGTAGTGCCGCGGAAACGCGGCAAAAGCCGCGATTCCGCGGCACTTTGATCTTATCCATGGACCAGATTTCGTGGAGGTGTTGTGATGGGACTCTAATTCCTTCTGCCCTATAAATATCACCTGCAGTGCAACGTACAGAGCGTCCAGAGGCGAGCCAAGGGCCAAAGTTAGGATTTTTAGGATTTTTTTCCACTTTTATATTTTTATTTCTTTTTGTAAATTCTGAGAGTGGAGGAAGCTTTCATGGAGGAAAGAGTCCATGCTTGTACTGAGGTGACAGCGGTGTAAGCCAACTCTTCTTCAATTGTTAATGAAATCCATTCAAAGGTTGTTTTTGTTATGTTTATTTGTTCATCTCTTCTATTTTATGTTGTGTTCTTGTTCTCTTTGATCTTGTTTCTATATTGTTTCCTTCTCTGATGTCTTGCAAACCGTGAGAACTTGACGCTTTGAGACTACCTAGCCGAAGAAGGAACCTTGACGGCCCATGGCGATGAACAAGTCTTCATAGCTTGTTGTTTTATTTCGTAGAGTAGATTAAGAAGGCGGACGATCCCATAAGCCATGCTTGTACGCCTTCCAAGAAAAGGGAAATCATCGCAACGGTTCAAACGGCAAGCAAATAAAGAGATAAGTTTTCCTTTCTTTTCTTTTATTTTCTTTTCGTAGATTAAATCCACATCTCTCCAATATTCTTTCCCACAACTCAATGTAAATACCACGTTTCTTTGTAAATACCATAGTGACAATTAACTAAAAAAGATAAATTTTAGAGATTAACTTGCTTAACGCTTCTATCGCAGTCCCTCCTTGAGGATCACGACCCGCATAGCCTTTGCTACCGCGGATTAGAACTGAACCTCACACTACTATTTCTAAATTTAATATCCTTATTTTTGTGTGCAGGAAAAATCAGTCAACAAATTGGCGCCGTTGCCGGGGAGGGACGGTAAGTTATCTATAAAACAAAAAAATTTAATTTTTAACTAATTCTTTATTCTTTTCTGTTTGCAGGTTTGGAGAACAGGAAACAGAAGCTGCAGTGGACATATAGCTGCCCTGTGCCTCTGCCCTCGAAGGCAGAGCACAGGAGCCCACTGTTTTGCCGCGGATCCGCGGCCAGAGCCGCGGAAACGCGGCAACAGTAAGGACTACTGATTCAATTTTTTTGCAGATTGCTGAAATTTGAGATTACTGCTTACTTCTCTATTCTGTTTTGTTCTGTGATATACCTGTAAATTGCTAATAATTCAACAGTAAATTATTGATTGTTAAAAATAAAATTTGATTAGACGTTTGCATATTAGGCACGTGTCTTTTCAATTATTTTTATTTACTGTTGAAGAGTGCTGGAGACGCAAGGTACGTACGCATTGCATGTAGAATAGGACTCATCTCTTGGTTGATTTTCTGCTTTGAGTGAATTCTATCTATTTATCTTGTACACTTGCACTAATTCATCTTAAGGGCATAACCCATTAACAAGATAAGGTGGGGATTTCATCACCCTTCCTTAGCCCAAAAATCATATCCCAAGCACTCACTAACCCAAGCCTAACTTAAAAATTAGTAGACGTTGGCCCTAGGGACATCTCGGACTCAATAGGAGATTATCCTAAGGGGGAACAGTGTTGGAAGTTGACTCTTACCAAATCAGTGTCTAGGAAGGGGATTGAGGGCCGAAAGCCCGAAGATTGGTGGTTATTTAATTAAGGAACGTCTTTGACGGAAAACCTCCCACCATTCTTGCCCTGACCTGGCTGATTAACTTGTGGTCAAAGTCTGCACCCGACCTCCCGTGGAAAGTCTAACCAGTTAGGAGTCGTCTAGGTCATAGGTCTACCCTAACTTAGATTAGAATTTTTCTTTTTGTTTGTTTATTTGTTTGTTTTGTTTGTGTTGGTGTGATATGGCATATAATAATAATTCCAATTTTAATCCATATTACACCCCTAACTATTATTCGGATATTACCAACCCGGCATACCCTAACTTTGACCAATCTAGTGTGCCGGAATGGTCTTATCCGAATGAATATAACCCACTCACTCCATCTTATGACTATAATCTTCATAATAATTTCAACTCGTCACAGAGTTCATGGGGTTTCGAGTCCCCCGAGTCTAATTCTCAACCTAATTGTCCTTCATATCCATCTAGTCCACATTCTTTCCAAAATTCATACTCAGATCCACCCATTCAGAATAGAAATCCATCTATCTTGGAAATGATGAGTAGGAATGAGTCCAAGCAAAAATCACCATCAATTTTAGACATGATGATGCGTGAGTCCACCGACTCACAAATTTATCACGATTACCCGTCCTATTTTCAAGTCCAGTCAGAATATGATCCACCTATCGACTATGAAGGGATGCTAGCTGCCATGACTGAGGCTAAATTAGCCCGTGATCATGACATAGATTTGATGGTGGAATGCTTACACCGGCCGGCTGATTCTGATATCGATGACCACTTGATTAGAGCCGACGAACCAAGTTGCTTGGAACAACAAGTTTCTAATTCAGTACCATCTTGTGAACTTGCCGAAACTTCAAATTCTGATAATTTGGCAAGTTTTTCCTCTCCCGAATTAGAACTCGAATGTGACCTAGATTCTCAAATCTATGATCAAGTTCAAATTCCTGAATCATTATTGACTCCTGTTTTGTTACCCGACTTAGGTAATATTTTAGAGTCAGTTTTGACTCCCACATCTATCATTCCTGAACTTGAATCACCACCATTGAGTCACATTCCATTGTGGGAAGATGATTGTGGACTTGAGTTTCAATTTTTGACTTGGACCCACTTCTCGAACTTAGCCCGACTCCTGAGCCCTTACTTGATTTGAGCTTCTTCCCTGAGTCAGTATTCGTTCCCGTACTTCCCATGTCCAAGTCAATCATTCCATCTTTTCATACTCCATTTTGGGACAAGGAGGTTGAGACAATTAACTCTGAAATTTATTATGAAATTTGGAAATTTGATGGGGTGGAAATTCTAAAAAATGATTATACATATATTTTAGTGGGTTATGTAAGGAAAGTTTCTGGTGGGTTCCACCAAATTATCTGTTATCTTGGTTGGGCCGCATTTCGTGGACCAATCAGACCACCTCCGGAACCACCACCCTAAGGTAACTTCCGCCTTCCCTTGTTCTGTTTCATGCATATATGCATTCATTCATACATTGAGGACAATGCATGAGATAAGTGTGGGGGTGGGCTTTACTAACATACTAACATAGGTAGACACTAACAAAATTTGCTAATAAAAAAAAATTTTAAAAAAAAAAAAAATGTTATAAAAAGGAAATATTTTGACTTATTTTTTGAAAGAAATCTAAGTTAGTTTTAAGGATTAGGAAAATCACGATTAGGATTTCTAAAAACTTGGTCAAAATAAATAAATTGTTTAAATTTTAGGTATAGGAGAGAAATTGAATAAATAATTAGTCTTGATTTTTACCTTAATGAAATGTGCATACCAAATGCATATCTAGGATTCTAAGACAAAGACCTTGTGCCTCATAAAAAAAAAAAAAAAAAAAATCACCAATTAAGCTGATACATGTGCCTCAAGAAGCATAAGTATTCATGCCTAAAGGTGAGTAAATAAAATAAAGTCCTTAGTTTTGGGGCCTAGTTCACTCGAATTTGAGTCCGCGGGGTGTTTTCTCACCTGGTGCCCTAAAGCCAACCGGTTTGGGAGCCACCGACTTTAAGTTCGCTACATGGGTGGATTAGAAAGCCTAAGAAAACTAAGAAATATAATATATGTATTAACACATCTAATAATCAATTAGTTAGGTATGAGGGCCTCAAGAAGCCTTGATACTTATACGAAAGAAAATTAGATGAGTTATACATGCCAAAAAAAAATATATATATATATATATTAACACATCTAATAGTCAATTAGTTAGGTATGAGGGCCTCAAGAAGCCTTGATACTTACACGAAAGAAAATTAGATGATGTTATAAAAATAATAATGAGGCATGAGAGTCCAAGTTAAGGAATTCCTAGATTCACAAGGGTGCGTATGACTTTTGGTAACAAAAAAGACTATATTAGA
The DNA here is from genome assembly GCA_038442645.1 of Agave tequilana. Lineage (NCBI taxonomy): Eukaryota > Viridiplantae > Streptophyta > Magnoliopsida > Asparagales > Asparagaceae > Agave > Agave tequilana. The sequence continues at coordinate 52,096 of JAVJIF010012612.1, read as the reverse complement.
AATTCAATTTTAATCCTTACCTAAAATGAATAACAATTGACTTTATAAAGACTAGGTTTGAAGAATGAATAAAAATGATAATCCTAAAACTTATAGACTACTTAGTCTCTTCAAATATAATTCAAATATTTTCCTTTTTATGGATTTTGTGGGTGTAATCCGCTGAAAACCCTCACGAGACAACACTCGTCCTCTAGGGTAACCTAGGGGTTTAACGGCTTGTTGCACGTGCTAAGTGCAATCGTGATTCCTACGAAAGTGAGTTAGGTTAGATTAACTTTTCATTTCTTTTTCTTTGTTTTTACTCGAGGACGAGCAAAAAGATAAGTGTGGGGGTGTGATTGGTAGTCAAAAGTGCATTTTTATCATCATATTTACCATCACATTTTCATATTTATTCATTTAATTCTGCACATTTATTAATAATTTGTAATTTATTGTGTGCAGTTCTCGAATTATTATTTTAACAATAAATAAAGCCTAATGAAGCCCAAAAGCCCATATTTGAAGCCCAAGAGTCAAAGTGCAAATAACAGATTGTCAAAGTGCAATTATGAAAGGGCTAAAGTTGCAATTATTAAAGTTTAGGGAAGGATAGAATTCTACCCAACCCTAAACTCTTGCAGGATGTGCATAAAAGCCAAAGATGAGAAGGAAATTCGTTTAAAAGAGATTGGGAGATACTTGAGATCAAGGTAACTTGATTACTAAGATATCTCGAAATCCCAAGATGGAGAGCCAGGATCACACTTCCAGAAGCAAAATCCCACGTGGACGGACCAGGAGAGGCCACGCGCCAAAGCGCGTGGCCAGAAGCCACTGTAGTGCCGCGGAAACGCGGCAAAAGCCGCGATTCCGCGGCACTTTGATCTTATCCATGGACCAGATTTCGTGGAGGTGTTGTGATGGGACTCTAATTCCTTCTGCCCTATAAATATCACCTGCAGTGCAACGTACAGAGCGTCCAGAGGCGAGCCAAGGGCCAAAGTTAGGATTTTTAGGATTTTTTTCCACTTTTATATTTTATTTTCTTTTTGTAAATTCTGAGAGTGGAGGAAGCTTTCATGGAGGAAAGAGTCCATGCTTGTACTGAGGTGACAGCGGTGTAAGCCAACTCTTCTTCAATTGTTAATGAAATCCATTCAAAGGTTTGTTTTTGTTATGTTTATTTGTTCATCTCTTCTATTTTATGTTGTGTTCTTGTTCTCTTTGATCTTGTTTTCTATATTGTTTCCTTCTCTGATGTCTTGCAAACCGTGAGAACTTGACGCTTTGAGACTACCTAGCCGAAGAAGGAACCTTGATGGCCCATGGCGATGAACAAGTCTTCATAGCTTGTTGTTTTATTTCGTAGAGTAGATTAAGAAGGCGGACGATCCCATAAGCCGTGCTTGTACGCCTTCCAAGAAAAGGGAAATCATCGCAACGGTTCAAACGGCAAGCAAATAAAGAGATAAGTTTTCCTTTCTTTTCTTTTATTTTCTTTTCGTAGATTAAATCCACATCTCTCCAATATTCTTTCCCACAACTCAATGTAAATACCACGTTTCTTTGTAAATACCATAGTGACAATTAACTAAAAAAGATAAATTTTAGAGATTAACTTGCTTAACGCTTCTATCGCAGTCCCTCCTTGAGGATCACGACCCGCATAGCCTTTGCTACCGCGGATTAGAACTGAACCTCACACTACTATTTCTAAATTTAATATCCTTATTTTTGTGTGCAGGAAAAATCAGTCAACAAATGTCCCCGTCAGAGGATTGTAGCGCTCCAAGACCCGAAAAAGTTATGAAAGCCTGGTGGGACACCCCACTGTACGGCCCTGACCGCCGGGTACAGTCCCATACGCTTTAGCAGATCCCCAAGATCGGTGAGGACGAAACCCACCATCCTGCCCCACCAGTAGTTCTCCGTGGAATGGACCCACCCGGGCGGACGGAAACCGACCAGATAATCACCCTCCGCTTCCATGAACGAGTTGAGGAAGGTAGTGCCAAGTTGTGGTATCTCTCCAACCGGAACCTCAGACTTGCGCGACCCAGGGAAAAGGCCGAGAACCGACCTGTCATGGCTATCATGACGGTGTACTTTATGGGAACCCAAATCACCGAGAGTAATCTCAGGGACATATCGAGAAAGGTCCCATTCCATCTTCCGAGGGACGGACATGTGCTGGAAGTAGGACAGCGGGAACATCCTCTCCATGTCCGAAAGAAAGAATCTTCCACCCTTTATCTGACGGAGCCATTTATAAGTTCCGTCATACACACGATAGCCGCCATCGTTGATACGATCTCCGAAGAAGAAGGCAGGCTTCTCCAGCTTGACGTGAGCATCTGTTGTGAATGCTGCATCGGTCATAAGTACCCGAAGAGTTCTCATGTCAACATTAGAGAGCCTCTCCCTGCGATCCTGCGACTGGTCAGCAGTCACAGGGACAGTCCTTCGTAGCACAAAGGTCAAGTCCCGGTCAGCACCACCTACACGTCCAAAGTGGCGCGTCTTGAAGAGTGAGGCAGAAGGATGGAGCACTACAAAAGAAAAGGACACTTAGTTAGATACTTAAATGCTAAGTGTTCATAACCCAGACGCAGAAGAGATACTGGACGCAGGAATTATCAAATCCGCGTCCAGACCTGCGAAACCGCGCCCAGACGCAGAAGAGATACTGGACGCAGGAATTATCAAATCCGCGTCCAGACCTGCGAAACCGCGTCCAAACGCAGAAGAGATACTGGACGCAGGAATTATCAAACCCGCGTCCAGACCTGCAGGATATGCGTCTCCACCACCAGAAGGTCATGGAATGTCCTTGATGTCACTTCTGAGGTGCGAAAAGAAGGGAGTTATCCACCTTAACCCTTCCATCACCACAACCGCCAGAAGTTAAGGAGGGTAACTCCCTTCCTTTCACACCCCCAGATTTCTAATTGCTGGGACGCAAGTGCCAGATTCATCAAAATCGGCAGCTGATGGAACAGAACGCAAGGATCAAATCCGCGTTCTGCAAACCAAGTCCGCGTCTGAACCCTTCACAATTAGAAATATTCTAAGTGAAGAATCTGAAACGCAGGACCCAATGGCGCGATGGTCCAAACCCACGCCTGAGTATCAAACACGAGTTATATTTTGTGTTAAGGATTCTTAGGGTTCTATGAGCTCCCGTTAATGGCGAAATCCACACCCAAAAGGCATTATACTTGGGAAAGCGACACCCTGCGCAGAGGAAGCGCCCCTCTGGACCTCGGCGGCAACCGCCCGTGAAGAAGAGGCGGTTGGCTTGGTCTTGGGTGCCATTTTTTCCAGAAAAAGGAGATGAACAGTTCAAAAAATCCAGTAATGGAGATGAACAGTTCAACAGAGGAAGAAGATAACTCTCTTGAGCAAGTGCGTTCAGAGAAGAAAAGAGGTCTCTCTGACTGATGCCTTTTATAGGCACAAGGATTCGCAAAGATACGTGGCGTGTGACCCGATAAAAGCTGCAGCAAATCATCGCATGACGCGTAGAGCAAATCTTCGCGAAGATCATGCGTCACGACTCCTCAGCGAGTCGTCATTTGACACGTGGCACGGATCAATTAATGAACCAAGAAATCCGCGCGCCAAAAGGTGAAATCCTGCCGGTTCCCCAAGCCAGCTGGCGGCGTAATCATCACACGGCACAGATTCGCACCCAAGGGACGCACCTCTTCGATGGACATGCCCCGTCAGCATCTCCATAAATGCATTCAGAAAGTCGCGTCTCTCTACAAAGTCCGCGTCCGACCCAGCGGGCCCAACATCGCGTCTGCCTCATAGAAGATCAGGCGCGTTTCCATTGCCAAAGGACGCACCCTACAGAAATCGCGTCTTTAAAGCAGTACCATCTCGGCTTTTTGAAAAGAACCTGCGTTCGGCCTCCTGCCTCTGCAAAATCAGTTCAACAGTACACTGACGCAAGCAGACGACCAACCGCTCCTGGCTTAAAGCACACCCGTGACAGACTAAAAGCAATCGGGGAGGTTTAGACTGTGCATCTAGACACTCAACATGATCAACTCTGGTGGCTTCAAAGAGTTCAAACAGTACACTCACGAAGACCAACTCCAGATAAAATCAAACCCGGAGCACTAACAGTCCAGTCATGAAAGCAAATATGGCTAAAATCCAAAGTATTTTGAAATCCGTCCCAGTTAACTGCGGAATATCGAAAACTTTGGAGGGGGTTCTGTAGGTTGTCCAAAAGTTACTGGAGGACAAGCCATTGAGAAGCAAAGTTTCAAACTCTAGACGCGAGGGACTATCACCCGCGTCTCAGCATCAAGGCGCGTTGGCTCGACACCCGCGTCTCAGCATCAAGGCGCGTTGGCGCGACATCCGCGTCTCAGCATCAAGGCGCGCTGGCTCGACACCCGCGTCTCAGCATCAAGGCGCGTTGGCTCGACACCCGCGTCTCAACATCAAGGCGCGTTGGCTCGACACCCGCGTCTCAGCATCAAGGCGCGTTGGCCTGACACCCGCGTCTCAGCATCAAGGCGCGTTGGATTGAAACCCGCGTCTCAGTTATAACCGCCTTGGTTAAGGGACCAATCACTGCCCACACGTAAGAGAAATCAGCCCCCATCGTGGCATGTCTTTAGCAAGCACGTGGGTTAGTTACCGCCCATGTAGCAGGGAAGTTGGCCTTCATTGTGGAGCGTTTTCAGGGGCACGTTCACCCCTGGGACCTCTATAAATAGCCTTGTTTGCATCAACAAAAAAAAGGAAGGAGAGAGAGATCAGAGAGAATCAATCGGACGAAGAGAGACAGAGGGCGACACAGAGAGAAAAGAAGCAGATCAACTCTTCAGCAAGTTCGCTGCGTACGAGCTAGCCTTCGCCTACCTTCTCTTTTAGAGTTTTGGTAGACGGAGCTGTGTCACTCTTTCTACCGGCCGAAGAGGAGATCCCTGAAGGACGGTCATCTGGTCAACGGAGAACAAGATTCACTCTCCATCGCCACACGAAGAACCCAGCCTTAAACAAAGGGGGAATTCAAGATTCAATATTCTCCCTCCCTTGTAACCGGAAGGAACAGTTCTTGTTGTAATCTTTTTCATTTGATTCAAGGAAAACTTTTACGGCAATTCACTGTCTCCCTCTTCCCCGGGTCATACAGTCCGCACTCAGCATCATCCCCAAAAGGCTCCTCTACTTCCTCGGCATACCGCTGTACAGGTTGTCCGCAACCACCACTACAATATACGGTTTCAACGCCAGGAGCAGTCAACCACTGGGGAAAATTCGACTCCGTTGCAGAATTGGGAGCCTGAAGTCAGAAGTGACATGCTATGTCATTGACGCTGACACATCATATAACCTGCTGCTGGGACGGCCATGGATCCATGCCAACTGGATCGTTCCCTCTACTCTGCACCAATGCTTCAAATATGTTGAAGATGACGCGACAGTACGAACTGTCTTTGCTGAGAAGCAACCATTCAAAGGGGTGGAAAATTACTTCACTGACGCTCTCCTGTATCAAGAGGCCGGTGGAACACCTAAAGAACCATTGCCGGACGATGATGAAAGTGGCAACGAGGCGGATTCAGAATCCGAAGCAGGCATGCCAGCCATTCTGATTGGTGAACCAATTATAGCATGTCTCAATAATCCCCTATGTAATACTCCTTCAGAGGATGAAGGTGAATGGGTAATTAATGATAATATTTCTTTTGATTATCCTACGAATGTTGGGCTATTTGAGTCCATTACGGATGGCTCTCTACACATGCCTTTACATAAGCCAAGCGTGGCCAGCACACCCATGGAATCCGCAGAGGGGGCCACGTTGGTGATTCCGCCATCCAAAGAAGGTCAGTTATCGATAATCTTCGGTAGAACCCAACCACGGGGACCTACCATTGAAGATTCAAGTTCAGATTCGGACATTCCACAGTTCTTCCATTACGCGCAGCCGGCACGTCATATTATGAAGAAAATGGGATATGACTTGAAGCATGGAGCAGGCCTGAATTTCGGAAAAGGAAGGCGCGGTTTGATGCGGAACTTTGTGCCTAAAGGGAAGCCTGCAAATTACTATGATAGTACACGCAGGGGTTTAGGGTATGTTACACCCACATCATCAGCAACGGTTTAAGCCAAGGACGATGGATCAGTTCCATCACATTCAGCCTCATCCTCCGAGTGGGATTCAGATGTCAGTATAGGAGGAATGTTCAAAAACCTCACTGCTAATATGACCTCAAGCAGTCAATTGGAGCCCGCAGAAGCCACTGACGAGGAACCATGGGCCCAACATTTGGACCTCCAATAGGAAAAGCGATTTGAACTGCGCGAACCACCTACTGAAGATAAGGTGATGCAGGTCAACCTGGGAAGTCAAGATAACCCCAAGCCCATCTTCATAAGTGAAAGCCTATCACTTACAGAGAAGGAAGAATTGATAATACTCGTAAAGGAGTACATAGACGTCTTCGCATGGAGCTACGAAGATATGCCCGGACTCGATCCACAGGTCGCTATGCACCGTCTAAACATCAAGCCTGACGTCAAGCCAGTCAAGCAGCAACAACGTCAGTTTCGCTCGAACATTATGGAAGCTATTGAAGCCGAAGTTCACAAGCTCATTGCATGTGGCTTCATCCGGGAGGAACAACATCCAGATGGGTAGCTAACATCGTCCCCGTCCTCAAGAAGAACGGGAAAATACGGATCTGCATCGACTACCGTGATCTCAATACGGCCTGTCCTAAAGATGAATTCCCGCTACCCATCACCGACGTCATGATTGATAACACATGCGGGTTCGAAAGAATGTCTTTCATGGACGGCTTTTCAGGATACAACCAGATTAAGATGTATCCCGACACGAGAAGCATACTTCGTTCCGAACACCATTGGGGGTATACTGCTACACTGTAATGCCCTTCGGACTGAAGAACGCCGGAGCAACCTATCAGCGGGCAATGAGTACGATCTTCCGCGATCATCTCCGAAAAACGATGGAGTGCTATGTCGACGACATTGCTGTCAAAAGCCGCCACAAGAATGAACATCTTCGCGACCTGAGAACGATGTTCGACATAATGCGGGCTCATCAACTGAGAATGAACCCAACAAAATCCTTCTTGGGAGTGTCAAGTGGCAAGTTCCTTGGGTTTATTGTTACATCAAAAGGGATTCATCTTGACCCAGACAAAATCAAAGCCATTCAAAGCATGCATCCACCGAGGAATCTCAAAGAGCTCAGAGGCTTGCAAGGTAGACTGGCTTATATTAGAAGATTCATCGCAAATCTCTCAGGCCGTTGTCAACCGTTCACCCGACTCATGAAAAAGGGTGCTTCCTTCGTATGGGATCAAGCTTGCCAGGAAGCTTATGAAGACATCAAGATGTACCTCACAAAGCCTCCGGTCTTGGTGGCCCCTACATCAGGGAAACCATTTTTGCTTTATGTAAAAGCTCTGGACTACTCCCTCGGTGCCCTCCTCGCTCAAAAGGACGACAATGGCCACGAGCAGGCCATCTATTATTTGAGCAGAACTCTCATAGGAGCGGAATCTCGCTACAACCCTATCGAGAAAGAGTGTTTAGCTCTCGTCTTCGCTGTTCAGAAGACACGACATTATTTGGTCGGCCAGACCATACATGTCATCTTCAGAGTAAACCCATTGCGTCTTCTTATGACGAAGCCAGGATCATTGAATTCAAGATTGGCTAAGTGGGCAGTTTTATTGTCTCAATACGATATGATCTTCACGCCTCAGAAGGCGGTTAAAGGCCAGGCCCTTGCGGAGTTCTTGGCTGCTCATCCAGTTCCAGAACATTCAAAACTTCACGAAGATATCCCTGATGAAGTCTTCGAGTCTTACGCAACCTCAGAAGAGGAAGTGTGGCAGATGTTCTTTGATGGAGCATCGCGAATGGGCCCTAAGGGCAAGATTATTGCCGGAGTGGGGGTTGTGTTTATCTCCCCGCAGAACCATGTTCTTCCAAGAGCATTTTCTTTGACAGAATCGTGCTCCAACAATGTAGCAGAATATAATGCTCTGCTCATCGGTCTTCAACTCGCCCATGGAATGGGGGTACGCTACCTCGAAGCTTATGACGATTCAAAACTGATCATCAATCAGGTTAAAGGCGAATACGAAGTCCGCCATGAGGACTTGGTGCCTTATTATCACACGGCCGTTAAATTGGCCAACCTATTTGAAGGCTTCTATATCGGGCATGTGTCTCGATCTCAAAACACCAAGGCGGACGCTCTTGCTGCATTAGCAACAACACTAGCCTTGCCAGTCGACACCAAGTATCACCTCACAGTCGCAACTCGACATCTTGTATGCTCCAAGCACATGCTAAGAACTCGAGAAGTCTATAATGTCTCCACGGATCTTGAACCAAGAGACTGGCGCTTTCCTCTCATTGACTATGCTTTGCACGGTCTGCTTCCAGACGATCCTAAAGAAGCGGCGTCCGTCAGAAGAAGGTCTCTCCGTTTCTACTACGATCCGACATTGAAGACACTTTACCGTCGTTCATATGACAGTATTCTCCTCCGTTGCCTTTCCAATTCAGAGGCACGGGAAGTGCTTAAAGAAGCACACGATGGCATTTGCGGCGCTCATCAGCCAGGTCCAAAACTTAAGGACAGGTTGCACAGACTTGGATACTATTGGCCAACTATGATAGCCGACGCCATCCAATATGCACGAAGGTGTAAAGCGTGTCAGATTCATGCGGATTTCATACACCAGCCTTCGGAGCTGCTCCACCCGACTGTTGCTTCATGGCCATTTGAAGCATGGGAAATCGATGTCGTAGGGCCAATCAGCCTTCTTCGACAAAAGGACACGGTTTATCCTGGCAATAACCGACTACTTTTCAAAGTGGGCGGAAGCTATACCACTGGTTGAAGTCAAAATCTCTAATGTGGTTAATTTCATCAAGCACCATGTCATCTATCGATTGGTGTCCCTAGGCGGATCATCCACGACAACGGTCCCCAATTCATAAGTCAAGTATTCTATCGGTTCTGCGATAAATACAGAATTCAGAATGTGGCTTCAACTGCCTATAATCCTGCCGCCAATGGCTTGGCGGAAGCATTCAACAAAACGGTCATCAAGCTACTCAAGAAATTCGTCTCCTCGAACAAGCGGGATTGGGACGAAAAGCTTGGTGAATGTCTTTAGGCCTACCGGACCACGGTTCGAACACCGACAGGTAATACGCCTTTTTCCCTGGTATATGGGTGCGAAGCAGTCATCCCGTTGGAAATCCAGATGCCATCATTGCGAGTAGCTCTGACCATATGAGCACATCAGAAGACAATGATTGATTGCGTCTTCAAGAGCTCGAAGCCCTAGATGAGAAGCGGCTACAAGCTCAGCAGCATATCGAGCTATATCAAGCTCGAATCTTAAAAGCCTTCAATAAGAAGGTCAAACAGAGGATCTTCCAGAAAGGAGACTTGGTTTTAGCCGTCAGACGACCGATGATTATGACGCACAAGACCAAAGGCAAATTTCAGCCAAAATGGGAAGGGCCGTTTGTGATAGAAACAGTCTATTCAAACGGAGCATACCGCCTTATGACCTCAGGTGGCGACCTACTCATGATGCCGATCAATGGCAAGTTCTTAAAGAAGTATTATCCTTAATCAAGGATCCTTCTCATGATCAAGTTAACACTATACCTCTGATCAAGATCTCCGTGTCCAAAGTACACACAAAGAGAGCCTTTCTCTTCCTCCAAGCGAGATAATACAACTGTAAACCAGTTGGAACCTGGTCACGTACTGGCTGTCCCGAAGGAGAATCAAGGTTATCTATATATTAACCAGATAATCCGACATCCTTAACGATTAAGGATAGAGGAAAATGTTGGCCTGCAAGCCCAACATAAATCCTCGACAACTCATCATGCTGAGGGAATGGCATGGCCTAGCCCAATTCAAACGGTAGTTGGTAAAGGCATATCAAACCTGTTGACAGCTGGGGGTTTGCTAAAAATCCTAAGGGACCCGTTCCCATTTGATTCCCTCTCCAAAGTCACTTACCAATTCTCATCCATAGAATGGTAAGACCATATATACATTCCGCTGTTATGTTAACATTAAACCTATGACAGCAATTCCCTCGTTTCTCCCCGTGAGGACGAGACCTCCAAAGTCACTTACCAATTCTCATCCATAGAATGGTAAGACCACATATACATTTCGCTGTTACGTTAACATTAAACCTATGACAGCAATTCCCTCGTTTCTCCCCGTGAGGACGAGACCTCCAAAGTCACTTACCAATTCTCATCCATAGAATGGTAAGACCACATATACATTTCGCTGTTACGTTAACATTAAACCTATGACAGTGATTCTCTCGTGAAAACGAGACCTATTCCCAAGTTCCATCACCAACTTTTGAGCTTGGTGGCGTCTCAATCGGTTATGTCATTGCGACCTCTGAACTAGCAGACAGCCAAGTCTCAATTTTGAGCTTGTTGACATTTACAAAAGACAAGTCTCAATTCCGAGCCCTGTTGACATTTACAAAAGACGGGTCTCGATACTCGTTGACATTTACAAAAGACGAGTATCACCAATTTTTGAAGCTTGGTGGCGTCTCAATCGGTTATGTCATCGCGACCTCTGAACCAGCAGACAGCCAAGTCTCAACCTTGAGCCCTGTTGACATTTACAAAAGACAGGTCTCGATACTCGTTGACATTTACAAAAGACAAGTATCACCAATTTTTGAAGCTTGGTGGCGTCTCAATCGGTTATGTCATCGCGACCTCTGAACCATAAGACAGCCAAGTCTCAACCTTGAGCCCTGTTGACATTTACAAAAGACAGGTCTTGATACTCATTGACATTTACAAAAGACGAGTATCACCAACTTTTGAGCTTGGTGGCGTCTCAATCGGTTATGTCATTGTGACCTCTGAACCAACAGACAGCCAAGTCTCAATTTTGAGCTTGTTGACATTTATAAAAGACAAGTCTCAATTCCGAGCCCTGTTGACATTTACAAAAGACAGGTCTCGATACTCGTTGACATTTACAAAAGACGAGTATCACCAATTCTTGAAGCTTGGTGGCGTCTCAATCGGTTATGTCATCGCGACCTCTGAACCAGCAGACAGTCAAGTCTCAATTCCGAGCCCTGTTGACATTTACAAAAGACAGGTCTCGATACTCGTTGACATTTACAAAAGACGAGTATCACCAATTTTTGAAGCTTGGTGGCGTCTCAATCGGTTATGTCATCGCGACCTCTGAACCAGCAGACAGCCAAGTCTCAACCTTGAGCCCTGTTGACATTTACAAAAGACAGGTCTCGATACTCGTTGACATTTACAAAAGACAAGTATCACTAACTTTTGAGCTTGGTGGCGTCTCAATCGGTTATGTCATTGCGACCTCTGAACCAGCAGACAACCAAGTCTCATTTTGAGCTTGTTGACATTTACAAAAGACAAGTCTCAATTTTGAGCCTGTTGACATTTACAAAAGACAGGTCTTGATACTTGTTGACATTTACAAAAGACAAGTATCACCAACCTTGAGCTTGGTGGCGTCTCAATCGGTTATGTCATCGCGACCTCTAAACCAGCAGACAGCCAAGTCTCAATTCCGAGCCCTATTGACATTTATAAAAGACAGGTCTCGATACTCGTTGACATTTACAAAAGACGGGTATCACCAATTTTTGAAGCTTGGTGGCGTCTCAATCGGTTATGTCATTGCGACCTCTGAACCAGCAGACAGCCGAGTCTCAACCGAGCCCTGTTGACATTTACAAAAGGACCGGTTTGGGCTTAGTGGCGTCTCAACCAGTTATGTCATCGCGACCTCTGAACTGACAGATAGCCAAGTCTCATCATCCAACCCAACAAGAACTATGTTCTCAAGAAATTGCAATACAATTTAGAACCGCAATTCAGAAAGAAGAACAAGATTGGAGATTCGACAAGAAGAAAAATTTTTCATTGATTCCAAAAGGAGAAAGTACATGGAGCTACAGGCGCACACTGTAAGATCTGAGCCGCTCTCCAAGGGAGTCCAACCTCGTCCTCCTGTCATCAGCAGCCTAGGCAAGCGCTTGCGACCTCAACTCGGCCTCATTGGAATCCATTGCCTGGGTCAGACGAGCTTCAACCTCCGCCAAAGTTGCCCTCTGTGACAGTCCCTGCTGTGAGTGCTCTTCATTTTGAGCCTTAAGCTGCTCAAGCCGCGCTGTTTCTTCAAGACGCACCAGTTTAGCCTTGGATAAAATAAGATTTGCTTTCCTGATCATTTTCTCGGCCTTCCCAATCTTGTCTTCAGCGTCAAGAAGAGCACTAGTGGAGGCGTCAATCGCACTTCCGACCTCTTCCTGCCTTGTTTCCAAGGATTTCAAGTCAGAAGAGATAGCCTTAGCAGCCTCTTGTGCGGCAAGCCGGGCCTCGTGCTTTTGAGCGACAAGACGCGCAAACCGCTCATCAACTAAAGACTCCAGGTCCGAACAGCGGAGACGGCGCCATTCCTCTACATCCTTCTCAAATTCATCCACCAGGAGTTCCAAAGCAGTAGCCTGGTGATACCCCTCGAAATCCCGAATACTTTCGATGCCACGGGAGAGGACCACCTTTAACTTCGAGAACGGCATAGTCGAGCCCTTCAAAACCAGGTCGATAGTTCGCCCTAAGCCTTTATAAAAATTATCGACGAGGTCACCTATATAGTCGTTCTCAACCTCAGCTACTTCTGGTAGAGAGGTAACTTCAGAAAAATCCACCGGCCTGGTTGTCACTATCGTGGAAGGAGCGATAGGAACATCAACAGCAGGACAGATTGCCAGTGGTTTCTGCAGAGTCTTCATGGAAATCAGTGCGCTAGCCACCGCTGAGGTAGGGCTGACAACCATCTCCTGAACAGCAGGCTCAACCACCAGAGTTGGGGAAGTAGGGCTTGTAATCACCCTCAGCTCCGCACTTGGCAAAGTTGTCGGCACCTCACTCATAGTTGGGAGTGAGGACACCTCCGGAACGGCTCTCCCTTCAGCCTCTGGTCCTTCGGCTGACTTGGGCAGATAAGGGGCAGGTCGCCATATAGCGAATCCAACACAGCAGCATCCGCCGTGGTCGAAGCGCTCATGTCACCCCTTGACCCTTCGGGGAAATCTTCTGGCTCTCTTAAAGCTGATGCATCTTGAGGTCGAACACCTGTAACAAGACTGCGGTTAGTCGGGACACTACATGCAAAAGAAGCCAAGAGGTTAGGACAATACCAAAGGATGATGTCACCTCAAACATCTCGTCAGCCACATCAGTCTCCAGGGGCTCCATCGGAAAATTTTTGGCAGAATCAGCACGAATGGCCGGCTCGCTTTCGCTTGCCGAGTATCCTGTGGACCACCCGATAGAGCTCGATGCCGCATGACTTCCTTTAGAAGTCCCAGCGCCCGAGGGACCAATATCGGCCACATCACCTCCGGACTCCTCCGGACGGGCAAAAGAACCAGCCTCAGTTCTATAAGTAAATAGGGGATCATAATGTTCCCCTTGCTCTCCAGCTGCCTCAGCCCCTACAATCAAGAAGAATTGATAATAAGTCAATGTGAACACACAAAAAGGCATATTATATGGACGGGTTAATCTTACCCAGACCCGGAGCGAATTCACCGCTAGTCGGCCCAGCAACCGACGGTTCAGTTGTTAATGGGGCAGTAGGAGGAATCACTGAAGAGGGATGACCCTCTACGACAATCGTAGGAGCTTGGCGGCGGGGCTTCTTCGCCAATGATTTCCTACGGGAGCTACCTGCCCGCTTTCTTTTGAAGTGGATTTCGGAATCTTCTTCCTCCACTTCTTCTATATAACGAGAAGGAGCCATCCCCATCACACCAGAGCCAGTTTCAGGAGTCTCAGCCCCCGCTCCCACCTCGAAGTGAGGACTCTCGGCATCTGAAGCCTCGCTGTCTTCCACAGCAACAAACTCCTCTATACCTGGAGTGCGAACCCTTTTGCCTTCCCTTTTATCAGAAGCCTTCTGTCTCAGCCGCTGAGAAATTAACTTCACACCAGAGCTGTTAGCATTGAACCCAAGAGGTGTGGAGTTGGAAGTGGCGTACCACTGGCAAAAGCACAGGGTCATTAGGAGATTGGGATTCTTTAACGGCGTACGCAGCCGCGCCCCGGTACCGCCTGCGGTAAAGAATCGCCAAGCACGGGCCCCATCAATAAGGCTCCCCATGAAAGCCAAATTGAGATTCGGGTTGCCCACATACAGTTGGTCATATCCAAACTGTCGAGCAAACCGACTTGGGACGTAAGGCTCCAAGTAGCAGCTATCCCCGCTCCGGTACAATAGATGTGAAGGCCGGATACTGACCAGCCACTCAAAGACTCCCCGGCTCAGGGACGAATGCCCCTCCCCATTTTTGAACTCTTCCCCATAGCCTGCACCCCGAATACGGGAAAAACAGCGGAAGAGACTATAGACGTCATAGCGACGTACTAATTTACGGGCCTCAGCCACGTAAGTCTTCTGCCATGAGCATCCTTCGAATCGGCGGAGGAGCGCCATTCGAACATTTTGCGGGGGATCCTCTCCGGCTTCGATTAGAGAAGGACAATGCAAGGCGAACCACGCCATCAAGTAAGTATACGGCAGACCTATTCTGGGGTTAGGTCCGTCGCGGGGCGAAGTGGTCCCTTTTCCACTCTTCGTCGTTGGTGGCCTGCAAAAAGCCTCCGTTAATGCACGAAGGCCTCTCTGGATACAGCACACCATGGCTGAAAGAAGTCCCAGAGGATGACCATGAACCAAACGAACAGCGGGCAACAAAACAGTCGGATGAACGATGTCACCCGAAGAAGACGGCACCACGCACCTCTTCAGCCAGACTGTTAGGAAACCAGCCAGAAGTGCCTTCCGGGACATCGGCCTGCGAGCCTGATGATGGAAGCTTCGAAGAACATCACCCTGCTCATAGGGACCATCGTCTTCCTTCACAACTAGATCCCCTTGGGAGTGCTTTTGCATCCGGTCAAAGATGTCTTCATCAGCAACTCCGCAATGAGCCGCTTCAGGAGTGTTCTCCATATTTGGGAACAAATAATCTCCCCAACTCTTCAAGCTGCAAGAGGTTCCCTTACTGCCCCCATGCATACTGGAGCAAGTGTACAGGTGGCACATTAACTCCCGGTAGGTCTCGAACAAAGCAGGCTCCTGCTTCTCCAGAAGAGCCAATTCCGACTCGCACGGAAAGTATTCTTCATAGGAAAGAGATCCAAAAGGCAGAGCAGAGACTTCCCACATCTCATGCAGGGCCATGCCCAATTCACCAACAGGGGTAAAGAAGGTCCCTGAAGCTGGGCAATACAATTCAAAGATGGCGTAGAAGCACGCCACATTCATCTCAATACCGTAACAGGTCGCCCTGACGGCCTCATAGAGGTTTATCCTCTCCAAATCCTCCTCGAAATGAGCAAGGATGTAGGTAGTTATATTCACCCACCACGCCTTTGGAGGGTGAATCCAGCCTGGAGTCCTGAAGTCAGTAGCCGGGTAGTTCCCATTAACCTTGAAGAATTGGTTGCCAAAGGTCAACGCCACTGCAGGATTTTCTCCCACTGGGATGTCTCGCGACACATTCCCAGGATGCAGGCCCATTATGCAATAAGGAGGCCCCGCTCTTGCATAGCCAGGAGATTGAAGCATCAATTTTCCTATGTGAACAGAGTCAGTACTCCGGCTCACTTCCCACGACATCTTCCGAGCCTGCGTCACGCACTGGAAGGAAGACAAAGAAAAATGGCGCTTGTTGGACGGAAGGTAGAACCTCTCGCCATCCAACTGAAAAATCCACTGCCCTTCCCCTGTATGTAGTTGGTAGTCAGGGTCTGGCGTGGCATCCCCGAACATGAAATCGGGCTTCCTATAAACTTGACGGTCAATGTCTTCAAGAGGAGCTGTGGTCAGGATACTCCTCGTGGTATATTGATCACCACTATGAATGAGCGTGTCCCGAACGATGGAGCTCCGCTCACTGAACAGAGAAGCCTGCCCTTGAAATTGCAAGCTGATATTGCCATCCGATCCCATGGTCATCCCGAACAGGTTGTTTGAAGGACCAGGAGTATAGTGTACTGCAGGAACAAAGAGAAACTATGATTAGTTCATCAGTCGAAAGAGGGCTAAAATCAGAACGCAAAATTTGACAAGGCATAGCCTCGCCCTCTGAGCAAGGATCGGTCTAAACGATAGCTTCGTCCCGAAGCTTAGCTTCGCAGCTGCAGTGTAACTCCGCGTCCCACGCGAGGACAGGATGCAGGAAAACATCCAAGTGTTAGCTTCGCTCTGGAAGCTTAGCTACGAACAGCAAGATGTGACAAAACCTCGAAGGATAACTTCGTCAGAAGAGCATTATGGTCCTTTTCTGTCAAATTTCAAAGGACAGCTTCGCATCCTGTCATTCAACAGGATGTGAACCGCCTAAAGGTTAACTTCGCTTGGAAGCTTGAAGAAGAACTCTTCAGTTCTTGGACTCCCGATCAAGAAATCAAGGTAAAATCAGGAATTGGACTCCCTAAAATCACGAGACCATGATTGTTCTCATGTTGGATTTATCCAAAGACAGCCAAACATCGGCTTTAAAAGAGAGACGATAGTCTCTAATCGAAAAGGAAAGTTCCCTACCGGCGATTGGTCGTTCGATGACCGGAGGAGGAGAAGGACCCTCTGCTGCAGAAGTTGCCACTTCTTTTCCTGCTCGTCTCTTGGGCGCCATTGAAGAACTATGAAAGTTCTTGAATTCTTAAAGAAGAAGGAAGAGGAAGAAGCGGCTAAAGGTCTCTAAAAAATTTCAAGTGAAGAGATCTGTCCTCTCTACAGTCCAATCGGACTTTTATAGGCCAATCAGCGCCTGAAATGACGCCTCGAAAACAGTACAGGCTGTCGTCTCAAATTAATTTGAAACGCCGCCTAAAGCGCCTTCCCGAGAAGCGCTGATTCAGCCACTAAGGCTTAACTTCGCTAAATGAATCAAAGTGCAGACTTCGCACAAGTTCATCAAGAACTTCGCCAAAAGGGTCGCCTTAGCCCACTAAGGGCATAGTTCGCCAACATGCCAGCATCGTGCGAAGCTCATCCAAAAAAGGACCCTGTCCTTAACTCTGCACAAAGTTTAGCCCCGCTATGGCCAAATTCTCAATGAAGGCAGGCAAAAATCAGATGATCAGAAGATAAACTTTCATTGATTTAAGAGCAAAGGTACATTGATACTACATCAAGGTTGTATTTCGTACAACAAATTCAGTTGCTCAGCAAGATCATTTGCGCAAAAGGCATACAAGTGGTTTATCTGCTTCCAGACCAGACCAACTGGACACGAAAGGCCTTCCTCCTGCACAAGGCCGTAACCAGTTGTGCCACGAGAACGCGGTCTCCACAAAAAATGGTACATTTTGCCACCAGGAAGCTGGATCACCTTTGATGAAAATTGGCAATGAACTTATCACCGCCAACACGATAGATCACCTATAATGGGAATTGGCAGTGATGTCAGTGATCTCACAGGTGTGACATCCGCCCTTCCGAAGTGGATCATCTCGGATGACCAGCTACCAGCCTCACCTCAGAACGAATCATATCGGATGAACGACTGCCAACAGCCTCTGGGACACACATCAGCTGCCCCAAGTGGTTCCTCCTGCTTAAAAGTAAAGCTTCAACTGGGGAAGCATAAGGCAACTTTTCGGTCTCTTTCATCCAGACACAAGATCGGCGAACATAGCTCACTGCAATGCAAAATTGGAGCAAGTTAGCAGTTAAACACAAAAGATACTGCAAAAGCGCTAAAGCCGAATTCTTTGGGGCGAAGCAATCCGATTTCGATTGGAGCAGAGGATAAGCCTCGCTTGCACAGTGATGATGGGCTAGCTCAGCAAACGCCAAGTCCTAGCCTCGCCTATATGGCGAAGCCAGACTGATCTTATGGGACACAGTATTAGCCTCACCTATATGGCAAGACTGGCTCAACCTTGAAGATACCAGGTCCCAAGTTCTGCCTATGCAGCGGACTTAATATGCAATGATCTTTCTGTAATCAAGTCAGAATGATAGCTTCGTTGGAGAAGCTATGTCAAAATCCTTCTCCGCAGATCAGTTAAATGGAGAACAAGGGAAGCTAATCCCTGAAGCAGCCGCTAAAGCTGAATTAAGGGAGATGAATTCCCTAAAATCGGTGAAGTCGTTGAATGATCAAGACTTACCAGTCCTTGGCTGGATAATAACCAGAGTGGGCATTCCCACTAATTCAGAGATCTGAGTATCTCTCTCAACCAAGAGAAAAGAAGAAGAGAAGAGCAAATCACTTCTCTCTTCAGAGGACCTCAAGTGTCCTATTTATAGGCCCCATGGCCTGAGCGCTGCCGCCTCAAGCGTGGAAGCATGAGCACATTTAAGGCATTTACTGCGCCTTGAGAACAGGGACGGCTTCCCTTGGAACCGTGCAAAGGGAGAAACGTCTCCCTCATAAAGGCACTTATGGCGCCTTGAAGAAAGGGAATATCCTCCCTTGGAAACGTGCAGATCGGAGAATATCTCCCTCGATCAGCACGAACAAAGGAGTAATCCTCCTCGTAACCGACCCACGGCAGTTGGCCTCGGGAAAGCGACAAACGCTCCAGGGCGAACGTATCTCCAGAAGCCCAGATGCGAAGCTACCTAGCCGCGAAGCTACCCAGACGCGAGTCTACATGATTCTTCTGCGAATCTACATTCCAAAGCAGGATCTAAAGCAAGGCTGAACTCAACCATCATGGCGACGTTCATACTCCACACACCACCGATCAAAGCAGTTCAAAGTATTCTGAAGTCTGAGCCATTGCAGACTTTCGAAAACTTTGAAGGGGGTCTTGTTGACACTTAAAAAAGACAAGATTCTTATTGGTTCGAACAATGTCTAAACTTGTTGACATTTACAAAAGACAAGTGACAGACGAGCTGAAGACCAGTTTTCACCCATCTCCGAGGGACAAGGAAGCAACTTGGACTCCACTGATCCAGCAAGCAGACAGTGAACCCGGATTGTTTCTGAACAGACCTCAGTAGGTCTAAGGTGCTAGCACTTAGCATCACATGAGCCCAAAGGGATAGCCTCGCTTGAAAGGCTAATATCACCCAACTTCGCCTCGAAGCCATCCAAAGCCTCGCCAGGAAGCTAACTCGCAACTTCGCCACAGAAGACTTCCAGCTCCGCCAAAGGGTTTCTTTCGGACTTCGCCAGAAGCTGCCTCTGGCTCCGCTACGAACTCAATGCGGGCAGCTCCGCCATTGGTCTGCTATGGTCAACCTTTGATCAATCAAATCTCCGGATGAGATCGGATCCAATCAGATCAAATCCATTTAAGATCAAATCAGAGATCAAATTTGGCAGTTGATTGCCACAATCTCTTGACTCTCCTAAAAACGAGTAAGAAGATCAGGGGAAATCCTCCAACGATATGGAAAGGATCAAGAAGATCAACCGACCTGCCAATTCTAGCTTCGCAGAAGCTGATCCTAGCCTCGCAGCAAGGCTACTTTCTAGATTCAAACAGATTTGATTCAATCTGTTTTCATATCTTCAAGGGACGGTTATACCCTTTGCTCTCCCTATAAATAGCCCGCCAGGGGTACAAGGAGAGAGGATGGATCGATCGGAGAAAAAGAGGACTCCACAAGCAGAGGCTTCTTCATAACGCACCGTGCGCTCTCGAATTCAGAGACCTTTTAGAGAATTGCTTTCTCTATCCAGGGTGTTGATACCCTAACATCGTCCTTCTTCTCAAGGAATCTCCGGAACCAGGCGAGAAGGAATTCCTAATTGAAGGCGATTTTGAGAAGCAGCAAGAGGGTTCTACCAACCTTCTATTCTCTGATTCTCCGAACCAGGCGAGAAGGGAATCTCATCGCTCGCATCGTCAAAGGGACAAAGTGGTCGCGCGCTGACCAGACTCCTATCGGCACACTTCTCCAGAATCTCTGAGGAGATCTACTTGTAATCTTTTTAAGAATACTTGTAATTTAGCTCCTCAACTCTTTATTGTAAGTTTTCCCCCTTTGCGAACATAATGGAAAACAATCAGATTTATCAGTTTTCAAATAATAACTCATCTTATTCATAAGTGGATGTATGTGTGCCGGTAGCACATACAAAAGCATGTGAATAATATAAAATAACCAAATAGTAATAATGTTAGGAACGCGTGATATTTGGTCTCTCCTTTGTTCGGGTCCTGGTACTCACATTCAGGCCCGGGTAAGTTTTACAGGGTGCGAACTCTAGTATGGACTATCGGTGATATGAGGCGCTGGTAGGGAGGCGATTGAAATATCAAACAGTACTGATTATTATTATTGGATAAATTAAAATGCTATACCTTTATATTTTAGTTATAGTGTTATGTTCTGAGTTGACACCCTGCCTTATGACATATAATTTATGTGGCACAATGATTACTACTGACACACTATAGTTCTGTTACTCTTAAGGCAACTCATATTATATAAACTAAGACGATGGCGACATGATATATGTGGTATATAGATGAGGGTTTCCTTATTTGGATTATCCCCTTGACGTATCTGTCCCGTGAATCCATAATCTGAGCTTGTACAACTAGTTTTGTTCATACTTATATTTATCATGTTTAACTTATTTACCACATGTTTATATGTACCTATGCTCTTCATACTACCTCCTATGCATGTTTTCAGTTTCAGATACATCGATATACATGATTTACTGTCATTCCTTTAATTTCCCTTATGTTATTTGTTATTACTTGTACCTGCATACTTCGATCACATCACTTGATCATGCACACATGTACCTATTATGCACGCCATTTGTCTTGATATATGTACTCGCAGGGTTGCGTCTGACAACCCTAAATTCTCACGTCCAGATCCTAGAGACCGGACCTTGGTGACCTTGTTGTAGCTGATCAGAGTGCGCAGCGGATCCTTTCGTGATGATCAGAGTGCAGCAGAAGCTTGGATCATCGCCGCAGCTCTTCCTCCCAGTTCCTCTCCTGTTTGGTTCTCGAGACCTCTCTCGCTGCTCGTGAGCATCTCTCAGCTTTGTATATCTCTTCATATGATGTACTTTTATATTTCTGGTGATGTAATATTTCTGTATTATTGCCACTCTCTGTGATAACCATGTACTTGTGTTATTTCTGTTGGAATGTATATTATCATTGTGCTTCCGTACTCGGATTCTTACCTGTACTGATACTTAGCGTATGTACGTGAGGGTAATTCCGACCTATGTATATACGTCGTAGTGACGTCACCGTACCTGCCTGATCGGGGTGTCACAATATAGATGTTATGTAATACTTGAAATGTTTTGGTGCTTGCATGGTGGTGTAAACTTGATAATTAGACGGTTGTGTTAATGCATGGTGTATAGGTGTGCACTTCCTTTGGTCGGCCTTTACCGCTGTGTCGGAACCCGACGATGCAACTGTGGAAACCCTGAAAATCCGTGAAATCACCGATGTCCTACGCGAATTTCGGCGAGCTCCGTCATGGCCTTGAATCGATGGCAAGGCCATGTTTCACCCTTCCCTTTTCCCATGGCCGAATTCACTTGTCATCTTCTCCGTTGGCGAGTGCGAACACACTCTGTGGCCTCCGCCTCTGCCAGCGAGCAACTCCGTGGCCGACCTCTTCTTCTTTTTGCTGTGAGTACACCATCCTACTTTCAAGTGACATCTTTACTTTTCCATTCTATGTTTAATGTATTTAGTAGTGGGTATGTTATATTAATATTTATATGCGTGTGTTAAATTCTCTTTGTGCATGGAAATGGCATTTATGCATGTTTGGGTGCTGTGAGTGTGTGCTTGTGTGGAGTGTGTGCGTGAGTGATATGCAGGTGTGTATTTAATAGTGTGATGGGTATGTATATGCATATATGTGTGCTACCCTGCTCATTATTGACAACCTAAGGTACTCATGGAAGAGATTTCACTCTTCATGAGTATCTGCTGGCCATCGTCACGTACTCGTATTCTGTATTTTGGGAAGCGGGGCGTGACATGATTCATTTATATAATATTTGGTATCAAGAGTACACAACCCCTCTTGTGTTTTGATTGTTTGCACTCCCGTTTTCTTATCAGTTTCATGAGAGCCAAGTATCCTCATCAGCATAAACTAAAAGTGTTTGCCTACAGCATTTTGTAACACCAGTTCCAAGTCCAGCCTCTTGCAAAAGATCGAACTGAGAGCAGCTATCAATAGTCTCAGGCGGCAGGATGTTATGAGAGAGGAGTTGGGTCCAGATTGCAACAGAGCTATAGGGCGGGTCCACATCATATGCTCAACTATCTCAGTATCAGAGTTGCATCGGGGGCAGTCAGGCAGATCTCTCCTATTTGAATACTTCTTGAGAGAAGGAGAGCACAAACAGGGAGACACTTCCATTTGAGTTTCCAGAGGTAGGCGAGGATCGTATGTTGTGCAGGAATTTTTCAGATCCAAGTCCAACTGGCCTCAATGTCAGCAAGGTGAGAGAGCACAAAGTATCAGCTACGTTATTACCCAAGTTAATAGGCCTCTTTTAACAGAGTAACCAAACTTGTTACCCAGCCTCCAGGATAAAGTATTAGCTACTTAGGGTTGGTGAGCAGCAGGGAGCCAATGGCTTTAGCTAGGCACTCACCGAACTTATTCCTTAAGGAAACTTGACACCAACGACCATTCACAGTGAGAGCACTGACAGTTGTTGTGTACTAGTCTACGGACTAATACATTATAATCTAAAATTTTAAGTGGAGAATGGATCTTATTCAATTTTCTTTCTTGCTTGCTTGCTTGCAAAAACAAAGAGGTACACTAGCCTTTTATAGGCTTCAAAGAAAAAAAACTTACAAGAATACCAACCATCTACTGTAATGCCATAAATAAATGACAATAATGCATATATGACTCTTTAACTTCTCTAATTCATAGCGATTTTTCATTCTTCAAATTGATGATGACTCTTCATTCCTTCTAATTGAAGATAATGACTCTTCATTTCTTTCAATTGATGATGACTCTTCATTTCTCCTAATTGATGATGATGACTCCTCATTTCTTTCAATTGATGATGACTCTTCATTTCTCCTAATTGATGATGACGACTCTTCATTTTTTCATCTTACGGCGTTTCTTCTACTTCCAAAATTAATGTTATAAAAGATATTTTTATTTGATATTCTAACACGCCCCTCAAATCAAAATATTTTCACACCGAGCATTTCTTTTAACCTTCTGAAAGGTTCAATAGGCAATGACTTGGTGAAAATATCTGCTACTTGCTTCATGGTATGGCAATATTTCAGTTCTATAGTTTTCTACTTTACATGGCCTCTAAGAAAATGAAACCGTATATCTATATGTTTGCTCCTCCCATGACGTACTGGGTTCTCTGCAAGTTGGATGGCTGATTTGTTGTCCACAAATATTACAGTCGCTTCTTCTTGTGGATGATCCAACTCCTTTAAAATATTCCGCAACCAAATAGCTTCACATACAGTAGATGAAGCCGCCACGTACTCTGCTTCGCATGAAGATAAGACCACAACTCCTTACTTCTTTGAGGTCCATGAAAATACAGTTGACCAAAGATAGAAGACATAGCTAGTGGTATTTTTTCTCTCATCTTGATCAGCTCCCCAGTCGCTATCTGAATAACCTACTAACTCTGTAGTTTCACCATAAGTATAAAATAGACTAAGTTGAGTGTGCCTTTGATATACCTTAGAATGCTCTTTGCAGTTAGCCAAATGAGACTCCTTTGATGTCTCCATATATTGACTCACAAGTCCGACTACATAAACAATATCGGGCCTTGTGATCGTTAAGTACCTCAGGCTACCAACTAGAATTTTAAAAATAGTCGAGTCTATAAAATCTCCATTTCCTTCTCTTGATAGCTTCATTTCTATGGCTATTGGGGTGTTCACTGGGTTGCAGTTACTCATCTTGAATTTCTCCAAGATCTCCTTCATGTACTTCTTTTGAGATATAAATATCCCATCTTGTTGTTGTTTCACTTCAATACCAAGAAAATAGGACATCAATCTACTGTCCATCATCTCAAATTCATTGAACATCGCCTCCTTGAATTCAGCAAGCATCTCGGCGCTACTTCCTGTGTATAACAAGTCATCAACATAAAGACAAATTATTAGAAATTCGCCTTGATGGTTCCTCTTCATATAGATGGCATACTCATAAGGATATTTGGTGAAGCCGTTTTGATGAAGATAACCATCAATTCGGGCATTCCATGCCCGTGGTGTCTGCTTTAAGATGTACAATTCTTTCTTTAGGTGATATACTTTGTCTTCTTGCTCTTTTATCAGAAAACCTTTTGGTTGTTGTACATACACCTGTTCTTCAAGAATACCATTGAGAAATGCTGACTTGACATCTAGATGATATATTTTCCACCTGTGATGAGCTGCAAGTGAAATTAATAGTCTCACCATGTCCAATCGAGCAACTGGGCAAATACTACTTCATAGTCGATGCCGTATTTTTATTTGTAGCCTTTCACTATAAGCCTCGCCTTGTACCGATCAACTTCACCATCTGCTGTGCATTTGATCTTGTACACCGATTTGATACCTATTGCCTTGTGATTTTATATAAGTATTATCAATCTCATGTGTCATTCTTCTGGATGGTGTAACGCTACGATCCCGCAGGTACGGGGAAGTTATGGCGCCGTATATACGCAGTGTGGAGATACCCTCATGTACGTACGCTAAGCCTCAGTACAAGGAATAAATACAATAGTTACAATAATTCTAATATGAAATAAGTACAAGAATACGTGCAAAAGGGGTCAGTGATCATGGGAGATATAGAAATATGGATAAATAAGAAAATAAAGGCTAAGTAATAAAGATATCTATGAATGGTATCGATGACGAGGCTCCTATGTGGATCCAATGAAATATCTGACAATATGATATCTCAGATCTCCACCTGGGCACGCAAACGCAGGGTCGTCAGAAAGCGACCTAGTGAGTGGTATAATGATTGAGGCAGTAATAGTACTATAGTAATCCAAGCACGATAATAATATATAATATATGTTTATGTATCAGTGATACCATAATAGGAATTTAATAATCAGTAATACCATCACACTTAGCAGGTTATATCGGGTCATGTCTACAGTTGTCTCCAGTTTTATATCATAAAGAATGTTGTATAGTGATGACGTGATAAAAATGAACATGCAGATGTGCAGCATGCAACATAACCATACTATCGTGTTATGCGTATACAGTAATGATGTCTGCAAGGTATACATAAAGTAGAATATATGCAAGCAAAGTATATGTGTCCATGAATAGTGTGTTACCACATGGAGTGTAACAAATATAAGAAAGTGTAACAAGTATACATGTGATATGATTGTGGATAACATATCAGGAATAGTAACAAATATAAAGGGACAATAATATACATGTGTCGAGCATATCATGTGAATTATACAATAATAACAATCAGTACCGCCTGATATTTTAATCAATCTCCTCCAGTATCCCATACCATTGGCAGTTCATACCGGAGCCCGCACTCCGGACAAACCCATACGAACATGACATACGGGTACCATGATCTGAATGAGAGAGTGACCAAATAACAAGCGTTCCTGTCATCACTATTATTTATACCGTTTTATTTGTTAATTGGAAACTCAATGATCAAGGAGCTCTTATCGGGTAGGTGTATCCCGTGCATACTCAGGATCACGGCCTTAAACAGACCCCTGGCTACTGAGATGAGGGCCCTCCGCTAAGAGGGGAGCAGGAAATGAAAAACAAGAGCTCATGGAGCTATATACAATCAGTAAGCAGCACTACCATCCTCTACAGTGGGATAAATATGGATCCAATACATCTACCCGATAAGATCTAATCAACCGTCAAGTCTCCCCCATCCCCAAGTTATCTTTATTATATTTAAAGTACACAGCGTAGCAAGAAAAAGTACAGTGCATGGTACATGTAACATGATAATAGGACATGAGCTATGTTGAAAGCATAAAACAAGATAACGGGAAACGAGAAATAATAGATGTGGGATTCTAGAGGTGGCCCCTGTGGCTTGGATCCACACGGCACTTAGTTTCACACATCGCATATCAACAGCTCACGTATTCAGTAATGAGAATATCAATATCAGTAACGGAAAACAATCATGTAACAGGAATACAGGAATATACATGCAACAATAAGACATGTAATATGAACGGTGATTCATATGATAAGAATATAGAAACAATCAATACATGTATACTGGTGAATAAATGTAACAATGATGTGTAAACATGATATAACTGTGGAGCATCCATGTAACGATGATATGTATCTATATATCGGCGGGACATGAATAAGAAAGAATTGTGGTACGTGTAATATCATATCCATATATCAGTGATTCATGAACATGCTATAATAGTGTCATGTGTATCAGTGTCTGAGTAACAGTGATACTTGTACATGGAATAACATTATCTATTGTCATGGGTACTTATCCAAAATGTAATGTCCAATGTACTAGAATGTTCATGTAACGATAATACGAGCGCATGTAGTAATGGTGTCCAGTGTGAGTCAAGTAACGGTGATCATATCATATAATCGAGTATTAGATATTTATATTTGTAATAACTCTTACAATATTATTAATATGATCAAGATCATAACATTATTATGTTAGCTATTTTAATTATCAATTTTTATTAGTTAATTTACTTAGTAAAATTATTCACTTAGGAATCCCGATATTTGGATGAGTCATCTATATTTGATAATAAATCAAGAATTCTATTTAATTCTATTTACAATGATATTCTGATAATTATGATTTATTAAATAATATTTACAGTGATTAACCGATAAACACGACTTATTTATTAAAGCAATCAATCAATTTAATTAAACATGATAATTAATATTTATTAAATAATATTTACAATGATTAACCGATAAACACGTTTTATTTATTACAGCAATCAATCAATTTAATTAAATATGACAACTATAATTTATAAAATAAAAACACTCACAAACTAGCCATGGGAAAGTAGCCCTCTTTCCTACGATCGCAATGGTTCCAGGATCGTCCAAATCGGACTCCGGATGCTCCAGATACCGCCTGAAAACTAGAACCCACATAAACAGGTTAAATATGTAATACATATATAAAAATGTAAATGTTATAAATTAATAGGGGATTTTCTGTAATTTTACCTTTCTTTATATTGGATGCGGGTTTAGTTCCCAAACCGTTAGGGTTTAGATTCACAACCCCTACCCATTAATATAAGTGATGGGTTATTGGGTTATAGGGCTAACAGGTTTGGATTTAATGGGTAATTGGATTCATACCCATTAGATAAAGAGAAAGAGAGGGAGAATGAGAGAGGAGGGAGAGGGCACAGGGGTAGGCGGCCCAAGGCGGCGCGGTAGGGATGACGGCCGGCGGCGACGGTCAGGTCGGCCGCCGGCGTCGGCTCCCAGAAAACGCGAGAGAGAAAGAGAGAAACATGGATAGAGAGAAGAAGAAGAAGAAAAAGAGAAGAAGAAGAAGAAGAAGAAATAGAAGAACAGGGGAGGAAGAAGAAGAACAGGAAAGGAAGAGGGAAAGGGGTGGCGCAGTTGGGGGCGGTGGCGCCTGGCCGGGGGCGCCGGCTGGCCACCGGCAAGGCCGCTGGCGAGCATGCTGGCTGAACAGAGAAAGGGGAAGAGAGGGAGAGAGAGTAAGACTGAGGAAGAGAGGAGATTAGAGAGAGAGAAAATAAAGAAGAAGAAAGAGAGGGGTTTTATAGAGAGAGAAATGGAGAGGGGGTTTTATTTAGGGGGGAGAGAGGCGGTGGGATGAGTATGGTGGTGGCTAAGCTTGGGGGGAAGGAATAATTTGATTGGAGGAGAAAAAGAAAGAAAGAAAGAAATAATAAACTAAGCTTATTTAATTAATATTTTAATTGGGCCGACTTTTGCCTAGTTCTGAACAGTTCCCAAAAATTCTGTGAAATAGAGAATAATATGCTGAGAAGTAACTTGAAATTAGATTTTAAAAATTCTATCCGGTTTACAAGTTAAAAATCCTGAAATATATTGCAGATACCGGGCAACACCGGTTTAGCCAGATTTTTGATAAATTCAGAAAAATTTCCAAAAATATCCTAACGTAGAAAATATAATTTTAAGATACAATGTGAAAGCAGATTCTAGAAACTCAACTCCATTTTTGCATTAAAAATAGTAGAGCGATTATCAGTATCGGTCGACACCGACTCCGGGGATTTTCCAAAATAATTCAGAAAATTTTCAGAAATTTCTGAAAAATTTAAAATATTAAAAAATAATATCTGAAACTAAAATTGGCTCAATTTGACTATCAAAAAAGTCAAATCAACTTTGTACGCCGTATCGAGTTCTGATACTGTGATACGTACATTAAGGATCAGGGGGTAACATTTCTCCCCACCTAACAAAAAATTTGTTGGCTATCTGCTTAACAGAAATCAATCTGACAACTAATCAAGATTACTGAGATATCAACAATCTAATTGGCCAGGTCGGCAAATATCAGGTGGGAGGTTTTCCGTTCAATAGAACGTTCCTTAATTTAAGAACCACCTTTCAATTTCCTTCCTTGGTTAAACACCAATTAGACTGAATCTAAATCAGTCTTGATATACTGTAAAGTATATCCCTTGTATAAAGGACTTAATCCACTTATACAGTATTTGGAGTGAGGTACGCTTAGAGCGAATCTCCTTAAGACAATTACGTCCCCCGCACTGGTGCTAACGGGATAATGGACGCTGGTCTCCCAAGATACAACACTCCTTCACGGTATTTGGATAGCACTATCAAATCACTGTACGGTCGAAGCGTAGTCAACCAGTACCTTCCACAGGATCGTTGAAGCAGTGGTACAGGACAAATTTCAAATGAATATTTGCCTTTACTTTGGAGTAGCACCCACTGTTGAGGACGAAGGAAGGCAGAAGAATATTCTTCTTCAGAAGTACCAGATTCAGACAACAATTCTATAAAAAGAATCTGTTGAATTTTTTGATTCCTCTTTCAGAACGAATTTTTGCAGAATCTTCTTTGGAAGTCGCTTCGGAAACCGAGTTATGGATTTCCCACTTCTCGCTAGAAGTCGCTTGGCTTCAGAACTCCACTGCCAGAATGCAGACTTAGAACTCTGAGAGAGAGAGAGAGAGACTGTTGTTGGAGTTGGTGTGTCTGAGAAAGGCAAATCGGAGCGCTATTTATAGCGCTCCGGGAGGGGCTTTCTCGTCCACCAGAATTCAACAGTTGCGACGGTTCGGACAGAACCGTCGCAACCGTTCGGTCCAACCGCCAACCGCCCAACTATCCAAACTACACAACGGTCCAACCGCAGACATCCGTTGGCGGGCGGTTCGGATTTGTTGGCGAGCGGGCAGTTTGGGTAGCGGAGTGGATCGGGTCTGGTTCGGGTAGCGGAGCAACCCATACCCGCGAGACCGGATTCAAAAAGAACCAGGCCGGGTAGGGAACCCGGACCGGACCCAGACCCGGACTCGGACCCGGGCCCGGCGCCGGCCGGCCGCCGCCGCCAGCGGCGGCGCACGCGCGCGCATGCCTGCATGTGCGGGCATAGTTCCCTCCTTTTCGCGCGCGAAAACTCCAACTTTTCGCGCGCGAAAACTCCAAGTACCCAAAGGGCACGCCCTTTGTTCTCAACTTTCTCTATTTATACACCACAAACTTCCATCCCATTATCAATGTGGGACTAAATGCTTTTAGCTACCTTTAGTCCCATTTTGGCTTTGAATTAGGCAATCTTTAGACTTGAATATCTCATTCATTCGAAGTCGGAATTGAACATGTGAATATACCACGTTCATCCCAATAGAAGGAGAACACACTCCAACCATCATCCAATTGATTCGATCAACAGATCTTGCCATAATTCAGCTCAAAGATTCGCTTTATATTCTTCAATTCCAACAATCCCCCATAATGAATGGAGATTTAAGGAAATGACACACAAAGAGACTGACTCTATTGTGAAAGGTACTTTAGAAAAGAAATTGCATCAAGATAGGTGAACTAGGTCTTGAACCTTCCATAGCGAAAGCTTTATCGGACTTACTGGCTAATCAGTGAACTAGGTCTTGAACTGTTAGCCGTTAGTGTAAGCCAAGTCAACAAGCTTCACACAGTGACTTTCCAAATCAACTTTGGTTCTCGGTTGTGTCCGTTTTGGCCCTGGACATTCTTGGTTTCAGAGAGTATCTTTAGGGAATAACAGCCTCCATAGAAATTCCCAAAGAGCCGACCCAACTCTATACTCACATAGGTGATGGACCTATTAAGAGTAGTCTACTTTACTCCACTTGTTTAGTAACAAGATATAGGCATCATTAAAAGCGTTAAGCTTATCCTTAATCCACTTGTAGAAAAGCACTTATGTGCACCTTAGGAATGGATTGGAGTCAAGCTCCCAAGTGCTTACTTGCTGAGTCAATCATAACTAGTTTTTCCTCTTGAACTTAGTCTGTGGGATCTCCAGTCGCTAAGTGAGGTTTCCATAAAGCTGACTCGGTAAGGTTAGGCTTTTAGACTCATTCCCCTCGATGCGCAGTTTATACGCTCTCCACTTAAACCTTTAGTAAGCGGATCCGCTAAATTATCCTTTGACGATACAAAGTCAATAGAGATAATTCCATTTGAGAGCAACTGCTTCACGGTATTATGTTTACGACGAATATGTCTAGACTTACCGTTGTATATAACATTTTGTGCCCTAGATATAGCTGCTTGATTATCGCAGTGTATACATATAGTGGGCACTGGCTTTTGCCATAATGGTATATCTTCTAAGAATTATCGAAACCATTCTGCTTCTTCTCCAGCCTTATCTAAGGCTATGAATTCCGATTCCATAGTGGAACGGGCAAAAAATGTTTGCTTAGAAGATTTCCATAATACCGCTGCTCCTCCTAGAGTAAATACGTATCCGCTAGTTGATTTTGATTCCTCAGAATCTGCAATCCAATTAGCATCACTGTATCCTTCAAGTACAGGTGGATACTGTCCATACCTCAAGGCATATTCCTTGGTATGTGATACGTAACCCAATACTCGTAGTAGAGCGGTCCAATGTAGATCACTAGGATTACTAGTGTATCTGCTTAACTTGCTTACAGCGTAAGCAATATCGGGTCTAGAGCAATTCATCAAATATATTAGACTTCCGATAATCTGAGAATACTCCAACTGGCGTATTCCAGTTCCTGTATTCTTATGAAGGTGGACGTGTGGGAGAAAAGGATTTGTATTCTCCTTTATCCCATGATCCTTGAATCTTTCTATCATCTTATCCATGTAGTGAGATTGAGATAGACTGATTCCATCTGGTGTTCTGATGATTTTAATTCCTAAAATTACATCAACAACACCCAGATCCTTCATGTCAAAACTGTTGGATAACATTCTTTTAGTGGACTTAATAATTTCAATATTAGTCCCAAGTATCAACATGTCGTCTACATAAAGACAAACAATGATACATGCATTTCTAACTGTTTTAGTGTACACACACTTATCGCATTCATTGATAGTGAATCCATCTTTGATCATGACACTATCAAATTTCTCATGCCATTGTTTTGGAGCCTGCTTTAAACCGTATAAGGATTTTACCAATTTACACACCTTGTGTTCTTGGTCCTTGACTATAAATCCTTATGGTTGCTCTGAAAAACACCTAGAGGGGGGGTGAATAGGTGTAAGTGCTAATCTAGGACTAAATGCAAAACTAAGTGCGCTAAATGCAGAAGCTAATGCAAATTTTGCAACACACTTAATACAATCAACAAGTGTAGCCGAATTCCCCGTGAAGGGCTCTGGACTAACTCCTCTTGATTCCCCTTGAATGGGTTGAGGTGCTATGTGAAGCTCTTGTTGATTAAGTACAAGTGAGGCACACACAAACAACCAAGCATATATAAGATATAGCAATGTGAATTATGCAAGGCACAACACAAGCAAATAGATATGATATGACAATATGAATTATGCTCAACACAAGCAAATATGATATGAATGAAGTATGATGCTTTGCACAAATAAATGAGAGAGAGAGAGTTGAGAGATATTGGATCAAACGCAAACACACGGATATGTTTCGAGGTTCGAGCCCCTAGCTCTACATCCCCGCCTACACCACCGTGTAGGATTTCCAATCCACTATAGGAGTACCGAACTCCTCTCTCAATCCTTACAAAGCCACCGAGGTTATTCAACCACAATCCACCTCTACCGAAGAGGGATAAGGCCGTAGCCAATACAAACACAATCACCTCTACCGAAGAGGGATCCAAACACAATACCACTCCGATCAACCTCTACCAAAGAGGGATACAACAAAAGCAAGGAGGGTTTACAACTTAGAGGCTTAACCTCAAACACTTCTCTTTTTCTCTCTTTTCCACAAAACAAGGATCCTAATAGATTAGGATAGTATGATACCTCAAGTGTGAAAATAAGGTGTTTTGGAAACAAGCAATAAAGAAAAACTAATTGGGAAGTCTCTTGTGAAAGATAGAAAATGAAAGATCAAATCAAAATCCCAAAACCTAGTTTTCTTTGATTTTTCAAAAACCCAAAACACAAATCAAATTGGAAGTTTAAAGCCCAAAACACTTTTGAAAACTTGTTTTAAAAACTTTAGAAACCAGAAATTTTTCTCCTTGAAAATCTTAGCCAAAAACCCAAAGAGATGGGGTTTTTATAGGCCCATCAGAAAACTAGCCGTTAGGCTGATGTGGCAGCCTGACAGGCTGACGGTCGACCGGCCCGGTCGACCGCCAACGGTCAGAAACGTGACCGTTGGACAACCACGGTCGACCGGCCCGGTCGACCCAAACAAACAGAGAGCACTGCTCTCAGACCGGTCGACCGTCCGGGTCGACCGTCCCAAGGTTGCCAAACGTGCACAGATTTGTGCACGTCGGTCGACCGGCCCGGTCGACCGACTTCAGCCAAGTCGACTAAGTCAGGTTGACTAGTCGACTGATTGAAGCCTGGAACAAAAATCTGGGTCAGAAAACCAGTTTAAAAATATTTTAAAAATTCTTTTAAGTCTTCTAAAAATCCACACAACTTGTTTTAACATTTTGTATGAAACACAAACTTGTGATAAAAATTTCAAGACATATATCAATCATATCAATTCATTTTTGAGTCTTGTAAATTTTATCAAAAACAAAACTTGTATTTTTATCAAACTTGATTTTTCAATACATGAATAAGATAGTTCAAAATAAGCTTGTCTAGGAAGTTAAAAGCATGTATGTATATCTAGAACATATCTAATATACATAAAAACTATTTAAGCTTGTTTTGATCAATTATTCATGAAAACCAATCCCAAAACATACATCTTTTGTGTGTTGTGCACTTGAGCATATCAACTATACTAAACTTTACAAATTGTATCTAAAACACACTAAACTAAACTAGGATACCAAGTCTTCTTGATGATCTTCATCTTCAAGTTGACTTGCTCCAAAACTCCATCCATGGGCTAGGCAATGTGTGATCTTGAAGCTTTGGCCCTGGAATCATCATGAAAAGCTTCTAAACACCTTGTTGAAGCTAATCACCAACTAATATCTTGGTCAATGATCTGAAACTTAAAATCACAAGAATATTAGTAAACATAACTACATGAGTTAATCATCATCAAAACTAGGGTGGAAAGCCTTTGGGCCAACAATCTCCCCCTTTTTGATGATGACAAAACTCATGGAGTTATATATGCATGGATTAAAGTTAAGCTTCAAAGAAGCTCCCCCTTAACTCATGCATAAACAAATAAAAATATATGACAATGAAGCTCATAAATATGTATGCAAATGTATGACATGTATGCAAATACAACATGTCAAATAATCATAAAAGTCATCAAGTTCTTATCTCCATACATTTGCAAAACAAAACATATATGCATATCTATTGTTTATTTGTTAAGCATGAGAAAACTAAACACAAGTATGCATATAAACATGTATGCATCAACATGCATAAAACATATTCTAGAAGCTTTAGATACCAATAAATTAATAAAACATTAACAAAACACTAGATGCTCTAGATACCAATAAAACTTAATATATGCAAAAACAAAAGTATGCATATATAAAAACATGTACCAATCATGCATAGAAGGATTTTGTGGTTTATATATGCATGTTAAACTCTCAAATAATTCTCCCTTTTTTGTCAATCATCAACAAAGGGGTAAACAATCAAAATAATAAAAGAGGGGTAAAAATCTTTCTCCCCCTTTTAAGTCAATCAAAACAATAAAACAAAGATCAATAAATGTTCTCCCCCTTTTTGTCTAAAAATAAAAACAAGGTCAATAAGGGGTGACTATAAACAACATGATATCAATAGATAAATATGTCAATGAAGCATCTTGATATCAATTGAAAATAAATAAAGATCAATAAATGTTATATGCTATATACATTCATGAAGAGGAAGACGCTAAGTTAGCTTCCCTACACATATGCATTACATGAAAGAGGGATGTTAAGCCCTAATTCACATAACACACATTATGTAATGCATAAGAGGAGATGTGAAGCTCCCCCTACACACATGCACCACATAAAGAAGAGATGTTAAGCTCTTCAATACAAGATACACTCATCATGAATCTATATGCATATAGTCAATACAAATCAAAACTTTTGTATTTTTCTTAAAACAAAATTTTTAGATACCAATTTAAAACACAAAACATCTTGATATCAAAAGATAGTATTTTTTTAAGTCATATAAACAATTGAAATGACTATTTTCTATCATAAAGTAAGGGAGTGAAAAACTAAATGCCAATTGAAATATGAGAATCGAATTTTCTCCCCCTTTATGAAATACCAACAAAAATTATGGATACTTTTATTTTAACAATCCTACGCATATTTTTTAAAAAAAAAATCAATTGAAACAAAGTTGAAACTCAAGCTTTAGCATAAACAACATTTGTGCAAATTTATATCTTGAGCACAAATAAAACAAGTATATGTGTATGAAATAGAATGAGTACCAATCACTAATAGATGATACCAATTGAAAATATACATACACAATAAACATATGAGTATACAAAAGAATCAAGATTGATACCAATTGAAGGAGTTCAATGATACCAATTGACATAACAATAAAAGCATGGTATAACTCATATAACTAATCTACCCATCTCATGCACAAGTTTAAAATGATTTTCAATATAAATATACAAGGCATGGACTCCCATCCAACCTCCCGTAGGTGGTAGGGGTTTTCAAAAATGGATTTGAAAATAAGTTTTGTTTGAAAAACTCTACCAAAATGAAGAATACCGTAACTAGTTAAATGGAAAAACTTTTAAACTAGTACGAAATCCTTCAAGTAAGGAATACAACAAAATAGTTTTTCATAAAACATGAAATCCACAAGATAATCAACACTCTAATTCAATTAGGCATAAATATGACTCATGAAAACAAAACACGAGCAAGCAATAAATCTGAGTGTACAAATAAAGTGTGAATATCATAATCGTGAAAATTTTTCATTAAGCTCAATATTCCTTGAAATAAGAAAACACGAAAATCATTAAAACTTATTTAATCTTCAAGGCATATGTATGTCTTATACAAACTAAAACATACATACATATCCATAACACAATGAGTCCACAAAATATATGCATTAAGGCACGTGGCTCAAAAAGATATTCATGTATATCTAATAATTTGGATAAAATAGACATATACATGAAGTTAAACAATTAAACACAAAATCAAACTAAATCTTCACCAAAACGAATTTCATTTCAAGGTATACGTATGAATTGTCAACACAATAAGTATACATACATATCCCTAAACACAATTTGAGTCCATATATAGATTTGCATGAAGGGCAAAGACTCAAGGGGTATACATGTATATCTTAAAGTTTGGCAATAAAACATATACATGAAGTGAAAACTCATAAAACAAATTCAAAAATAGGAATACAAGTTTAAAATGTATGAATCATCAAAACTAGACTATACTAGCACATCTAATGGGTTCAAATAAGCGTTCAAGCACAAACATATATAGATTTATTTGTGGCCCACTATATGTACAAGTATAAATCTTCTAGTTTTAATGAAAACTAACATCTAAACATGTAATCAACACATGAAGTATAAAACACGATAAATATTAACATGATAAACTTAAACATGATTATTATGCAAATCCACATGTTATTAAACCTATGATAAACATGATAGCTAAAACAAACGGTGAGAACACAAAATATGGGTCCATATAAACATGGGTGTCTCAAAATGCTATACATGCATGTCAAGGATCTAATGAGCATGGTATTATCATAATAATCACCAAATAATGAAACATGCTATAAACATCAAAACATGCTAAAAATTTTAATTATGAAAGCATGTAAATAATAAATGGGAGTAAAGGATTGTTACCAAAACTGAAGAAGCAACTCTCCTTGTCTCCAAAACATGGTGGTCCTCTCCACCAAATCTTTCCTTGAAAGTGATGCATCTAAATAATCTCCTTTAAGTACGGAACGCATCTACTCCAAGGTGTCATCACTCTCACGTCATGTGAGAGCCCACACCTACATCAAAAACAATAGGAGGGGTGGTCTTTGGTACCCATACTCTTTTGGTCCATGGGGGTTAGTACCTTCTCTAACCCAAACAAAATTCTTTGCTAAATTTACATTATGTAATCTATCAAAGCAAAATTTAGCAAGGTGGCCCTTACGTCCACAATGTGTACAAGTGTACACATGAGCATATATGTGAGAAGTGTGTCCGTGAGGAGCATGTGTATGCCGTGTAGGGTGTGCATGAATAGAAGGAACTTGTTTCTTTCGAAACAAAGATTCCAAGCGTGTATGGCCCACTACACATTGGCTCAAAGTGGAGCCCAAACAATCAACACTCTTCTTAATCAAAGATATATCATTATTAATTAAAGAAGAGGTGGCACATGCAATAGGTGAAGTGTGTGATACTACCCTAGCATAGCAAACATGTGCATCAATCTTATTTTGCAAAACTTCATTTTCTTTAAACAAATTTCTAAATCTTTAGAAATTGAAGCAATCTTAATTTTAAAGAATCATTTTCTTTAAAACAAAATTAACTTTTAAAGACAAGTTTTCATTTTTCTTTAAAATAACATGACAATCATTTTTAGATTTTAAAAATTCATTTTCTTTTAGTGCAAGGTCTAATTGAGATCTCAATGAATCCCTTTCATTAGAAATCTCCATCTTCTCTTGCAAAACCATATTAAGTTTAGAAAACAAATCTTTATTATCTTTTTCAAAGCCTAGACTTTTCTTTTTCAAAATCTTATATTTTTCAATCAATTTTTCACAAACAATTGAAAGTTCTTCATTTAGGACATGAGCATCATAATCATCACATGAAGAACTAGATTGGCTCAAAGTGGAGCCCAAACAATCAACACTCTTCTTAATCAAAGATATATCATTGTTAATTAAAGAAGAGGTGGCACATGCAATAGGTGAAGTGTGTGATACTACCCTAGCATAGCAAACATGTGCATCAATCTTATTTTGCAAAACTTCATTTTTCTTTAAACAAATTTCTAAATCTTTAGAAATTGAAGCAATCTTAATTTTTAAAGAATCATTTTCTTTAAAACAAAATTAACTTTTAAAGACAAGTTTTCATTTTTCTTTAAAATAACATGACAATCATTTTTAGATTTTAAAAATTCATTTTCTTTTAGTGTAAGGTCTAATTGAGATCTCAATGAATCCCTTTCATTAGAAATCTCCATCTTCTCTTGCAAAATCATATTAAGTTTAGAAAACAAATCTTTATTATCTTTTTCAAAGCCTAGACTTTTCTTTTTCAAAATCTTATATTTTTCAATCAATTTTTCACAAACAATTGAAAGTTCTTCATTTAGGACATGAGCATCATAATCATCACATGAAGAACTAGAGCAATCATCACTATCATCTAAGTTGGGTTCCGAATGTACCTCAAGGGAGTCATTCCCTTGGACCATCAAGCATTGTGAGTCGGATTCTCCACTAGATTCCTCTTCTTGGATTTGTACTTGAAGCTCGGAGGTGGTGGTTGTTGTCAACTTGTTCCACACTATAAAAGCGGAATCAAGATTAGAAACAAGCATAAGATATTCTTTTGAAAATGTGCTTCTAATGGCCTCAAGGGCTTGCGCATTTGCCCCTATATGATTGCTATCACTAAGGAAGGATTCCTTGGTAATGGCAAGGTAAACTTTATGACTTAGGGTTTGTAAATAAACGGTCATCCTAATCTTCCAAACATGAATGTTGGAAGGGTCAAACATAGGTGGGGTCATGAAAGCCATGGTAAACTATATGTGTGTGCAAACAAGCAAATGCAAACAATAGATTAGCAAGCAAATGGATCTCACTCCTAGGATGTTAAGCCTAATATCAGGAGCACTAGTTCTGATACCAATTGAAAAACACCTAGAGGGGGGTGAATAGGTGTAAGTGCTAATCTAGGACTAAATGCAAAACTAAGTGCGCTAAATGCGGAAGCTAATGCAAATTTTGCAACACACTTAATACAATCAACAAGTGTAGCCGAATTCCCCGTGAAGGGCTCTGGACTAACTCCTCTTGATTCCCCTTGAATGGGTTGAGGTGCTATGTGAAGCTCTTGTTGATTAAGTACAAGTGAGGCACACACAAACAACCAAACATATACAAGATATAGTAATGTGAATTATGCAAGGCACAACACAAACAAATAGATATGATATGACAATATGAATTATGCTCAACACAAGCAAATATGATATGAATGAAGTATGATGCTTTGCACAAATAAATGAGAGAGAGAGTTGAGAGATATTGGATCAAACGCAAACACACGGATATGTTTCGAGGTTCGAGCCCCTAGCTCTACATCCCCGCCTATACCACTGTGTAGGATTTCCAATCCACTATAGGAGTACCGAACTCCTCTCTCAATCCTTACAAAGCCACCGAGGCTATTCAACCACAATCCACCTCTACCGAAGAGGGATAAGGCCCGTAGCCAATACAAACACAATCACCTCTACCGAAGAGGGATCCAAACACAATACCACTCCGATCAACCTCTACCAAAGAGGGATACAACAAAAGCAAGGAGGGTTTACAACTTAGAGGCTTAACCTCAAACACTTCTCTTTTTCTCTCTTTTTCACAAAACAAGGATCCTAATAGATTAGGATAGTATGATAGCTCAAGTGTGGAAACAAGGTGTTTTTGGAAACAAGCAACAAAGAAAAACTAATTGGGAAGTCTCTTGTGAAAGATAGAAAATGAAAGATCAAATCAAAATCCCAAAACCTAGTTTTCTTTGATTTTCCAAAAACCCAAAACACAAATCAAATTGGAAGTTTAAAGCCCAAAACACTTTTGAAAACTTGTTTTAAAAACTTTAGAAACCAGAAATTTTTCTCCTTGAAAATCTTAGCCAAAAACCCAAAGAGATGGGGTTTTTATAGGCCCATCAGAAAACTAGCCGTTAGGCTGATGTGGCAGCCTGACAGGCTGACGGTCGACCGGCCCGGTCGACCGCCAACGGTCAGAAATGTGACCGTTGGGCAACCACGGTCGATCGGCCCGGTCGACCCAAACAAACAGAGAGCACTGCTCTCAGACCGGTCGACCGTCCGGGTCGACCGTCCCAAGGTTGCCAAACGTGCACAAATTTGTGCACATCGGTCGACCGGGTCGGTTGACCGGCCCGGTCGACCGACTTCAGCCAAGTCGACTAAGTCAGGTTGACTAGTCGACTGATTGAAGCCTG
This sequence comes from Agave tequilana, assembly GCA_038442645.1. Lineage (NCBI taxonomy): Eukaryota > Viridiplantae > Streptophyta > Magnoliopsida > Asparagales > Asparagaceae > Agave > Agave tequilana. The sequence goes on along the minus strand of JAVJIF010012612.1, from coordinate 12,135 downwards.
GAACAAAAATCTGGGTCAGAAAACCAGTTTAAAAATATTTTGAAAATTCTTTTAAGTCTTCTAAAAATTCACACAACTTATTTTAACATTTTGTATTGAAACACAAACTTGTGATAAAAATTTTAAGACATATATCAATCATATCAATTCATTTTGAGTCTTGTAAATTTTATCAAAAACAAAACTTGTATTTTTATCAAACTTGATTTTTCAATACATGAATAAGATAGTTCAAAATAAGCTTGTCTAGGAAGTTAAAAGCATGTATGTATATCTAGAACATATCTAATATACATAAAAACTATTTAAGCTTGTTTTGATCAATTATTCATGAAAACCAATCCCAAAACATACATCTTTGTGTGTTGTGCACTTGAGCATATCAACTATACTAAACTTTACAAATTGGATCTAAAACACACTAAACTAAACTAGGATACCTAAGTCTTCTTGATGATCTTCATCTTCAAGTTGACTTGCTCCAAAACTCCATCCATGGGCTAGGCAATGTGTGATCTTGAAGCTTTGGCCCTGGAATCATCATGAAAAGCTTCTAAACACCTTGTTGAAGCTAATCACCAACTAATATCTTGGTTAATGATCTGAAACTTAAAATCACAAGAATATTAGTAAACATAACTACATGAGTTAATCATCATCAAACTAGGGTGGAAAGCCTTTGGGCCAACATGCTCCATATATATCTCTTCATTTAATTCACCATTTAAGAATGCAGTCTTGACATCCATTTGATGGATATCTAAGTTGTGCAATACTGCAATTGCAATTAACATCCGAATGGACGTTATTCTTGTTACTGGTGAATAAGTATCGAAGTAGTCAAGTCCTTCTTTTTGTCGATAACCCTTTGCTACTAATCTAGTCTTGTACTTATCGATAGATCCATCGGGTTTTAATTTTCGTTTGAAAATCCACTTACACCCAATTGGTTTACTGCCAGGAGGCAAGTTTACCAATTCCCAAGTATGATTACTTAGTATGGATTCTATTTCGCTATTTATAGCTTCTTTCCACATTTGTGCTTCTGGGGTTGACATAGCCTCTTTAAATGTTTGAGGCTTGCTTTCAATAACGTATGCTATGAAATCTGGACCAAAAGATTTTGAGATTCTAGATCTCTGACTTCTTCTTGGTTCAGTTTCCGCATTAACAATTGGTTCCTCGGGGCTTTCGTCTCTGAACGCCATCTCGTGTGTTCTTTTCCCAGAAGTCTTATCTGCTTCCCGTTTGTATGGAAAGATATCTTCAAAGAACACAGCATCTCTCGATTCGATAATCATGTTTACATGAATATCTGGTATTTCTGATTTATGAATCAGAAATCTGTAGGCACTACTATTCAAGGCATAGCCTATGAATACGCAGTCCATAGTTTTTGCTCCCAGCTTAGTCTTTTTAAGTAATGGTGCCAGCACCTTTACAAGGCACCCCATATTTTGAGGTAATGGTAGGAAGGTGTCCTTCCATGCCATAACTCAAATGGTATAAGACCAAGTTTCTTGTGGGGTACTCTATTTAGAATATAGTTTGCAGTTAATAGAGCTTCCCCCACAAGTTCTGCGGAGCTCCAGAACTTACGATCATGGAATTTACCATCTCCTTCAAAGTTTTGTTCTTCCGTTCAGCAATTCCATTTTGCTGAGGAGTGTATGGTGCTGTAGTTTGATGGATTATACCAAAATTAGCACATAACTCACTAAAATCATTTGATTCATATTCTCCGCCTCTATCGGATTTTAGAATCTTGATTTTCTTGTTGAGTTGATTCTCAACTTCGGCTTTATATGTTATAAACATATTTATTGCCTCATCCTTACTGTTTAAAATATACACATAACAGTATCTTGTACAGTCATCAATAAAAGTAATGAAATGCTTTTTACCGCCTCTAGTTGGCATAAACTTCAAGTCACACAGATCGCTATGAATTAACCCTAAAGGTTCTGTATTTCGATCAATTGAGTGAAATGAATTTTTCGCTAACTTGGCCTCAACACAAATCTCACACTTGCGAATTTCTTCCAAGTTGAGTTTAGGAATATATCCCAGATTAGACAAGTTCTTCAAAGACTTGTAATTTACATGCCCTAATCTAGCATGCCACAAAATAGGAGACTCAAGCAAATAAACAGAAGATTTTCCTTTATTTATAAGCTTTGGGTACAAATACACAGACTTTTTATCTACCACTGCAACATTGGCTTTAAAAAGTTCATCAACAAGATAACCCTTTCCCACATACATTCCTCCCTTAGTAAGTACAAATTTATCGGATTCAAAAACCATTCTAAACCCTTTCTTACTAAGTATTGATCCGGAGATCAAATTCTTGCGTATGTCTGGAACATGAAGCACATCGTTAAGAGTAAGCTCTTTCCCCGATGTCCACTTCAGGATGACCTTGCTCTTTCCTTCAACCTTTGAGGAAGCTGCATTAACCATGAATAGTTGCTCATCTTACTCTAGTCTTTGATATTCTGAGAATAACAATTTCTCCGAGCAGATGTGCCGGGTAGCCCCAGTGTCTTCCCACCAATCCTGTTATTGGTTGTCAGATTTACTTCTGACACTACAGCAGAAAGGCTTGATGATTCATGGTTGGTCAAGTTCGCCTGTGGATGGCTCTTCTTGCTCTTTTTGAGACGGCTGCGACATTCATTTGCCTTGTGCCCTTCTTTGTTGCAGATGTAGCAGGTCCTTTGAAGCGCATGCTTTTGCCGTCTTGGGCCTTGCCTTTGTACCCCTGGGAAGTCTTCTTCCGCTTTAAGCCTTTGGAAGTAGACGCTTTTCCCTTTGAGTCCTCGATCACATTTGCTTTTGCTTCGTAGGAGTTCTTGCTGCTCCTTTTCTCGGACTTGCGGTTGTCCTCCTCGATACGAAGCCTCACAATGAGATCTTCCAACTTTAGCTCCTTTCTCTTGTGCTTCAGATAGTTCTTGAAGTCTCTCCATGCAGGTGGGAGTTTCTCCACGATAGTTGCAACCTGAAAAGTTTCAGGAAGAATCATACCTTCGGCTTCTATCTCGTGCAAGATAAGTTGGAACTCTTGCACCTGACTGATTACAGTCTTGGTATCCACCATTTTGTACTCCAAAAATCGTCCTACGACGAACTTCTTGGTACCAGCATCCTCAGTCTTGTATTTCTTGTCAAGACTGGCCCATAACTTCTTTGCCGTAGTGATAGGACTGTAGACATTGTAAAGAGAGTCATCCAGTCCATTTAAAACATAATTTCGACAAAGGAAGTCACCTTGTGTCCAAGCATCGACTGCAAGGACTGAGTCCCGATTAGTTCCGGGTTCTGGTGGATCCTCCTGCAGGAATTTGGCCAGATGAAGAGTGGTCAAGTAGAAGAGCATCTTCTGTTGCCACCTCTTAAATTTGTGCCATCAAATTTTCCTGGCTTCTCCGGCTTCGGGTTAGGAAGTGGAGTAGGCATCAAAGCTTGGAGCTGCATGTTTGGTGCCTTGCTTGAGCTATCTTGATTTGTCTCAGACATTTTCTGCAAGTTCAAGCAGAACAGAAGTAAGAAACAATAATCGTAATTGTCTTAAGATTGTTGGCTATCTGCTTAACAGAAATCAATCTGACAACTAATCAAGGTTACTGAGATATCAACAATCTAATTGGCCAGGTCGGCAAATATCAGGTGGGAGGTTTTCCGTTCAATAGAACGTTCCTTAATTTAAGAACCACCTTTCAATTTCCTTCCTTGGTTAAACACCAATTAGACTGAATCTAAATCAGTCTCGATATACTGTAAAGTATATCCCCTGTATAAAGGACTTAATCCACTTATACAGTATTTGGAGTGAGGTACGCTTAGAGCGAATCTCCTTAAGACAATTACGTCCCCCGCACTGGTGCTAACGGGATAATGGACGCTGGTCTCCCAAGATACAACACTCCTTCACGGTATTTGGATAGCACTACCAAATCACCGTACGGTCGAACCGTAGTCAACCAGTACCTTCCACAGGATCGTTGAAGCAGCGGTACAAGGACAAATTTCAAATGAATATTTGCCTTTACTTTGGAGTAGCACCCACTGTTGAGGACGAAGGAAGGTAGAAGAATATTCTTCTTCAGAAGTACCAGATTCAGACAACAAGTCTATAAAAAGAATCTGTTGAATTTTCTGATTCCTCTTTCAGGACGAATTTTTGCAAAATCTTCTTTGGAAGTCGCTTCAAAAATCGAGTTACGGATTTCCCACTTCTCGCTAGAAGTCGCTTGGCTTCAGAACTCCACTGCCAGAATGCAGACTTAGAACTCTGAGAGAGAGAGAGAGAGACTGTTGTTGGAGTTGGTGTGTCTGAGAAAGGCAAATCGGAGCGCTATTTATAGCGCTCCGGGAGGGGCTTTCTCGTCCGCCAGAATTCAATAGTTGCGACGGTTCGGACAGAACCGTCGCAACCGTTCGGTCCAACCGCCAACCGCCCAACTGTCCAAACAGCACAACGGTCCAACCGCAGACATCCGTTGGCGGGCGGTTCGGATCCGTTGGCGAGCGGGCGGTTTGGGTAGCGGAGCGGATCGGGTCTGGTTCGGGTAGCGGAGCAACCCATACCCGCGAGACCGAATTCAAAAAGAACCAGGCCGGGTAGGGAACCCGAACCCGGACCTGGGCCCGGCACCGGCGCGCCGCCGCCAGCGGCGGCGCGCGCATGCCTGCATGTGCGGGCATAGTTCCCTCCTTTTCGCGCGCGAAAACTCCAAGTACCCAAAGGGCACGCCCTTTGTTCTCAACTTTCTCTATTTATACACCACAAACTTCCATCCCATGACCAATGTGAGACTAAATGCTTTTAGCTACCTTTAGTCCCATTTTGGCTTTGAATTAGGTAATCTTTAGACTTGAATATCTCATTCATTCGAAGTCGAAATTGAACATGTGAATATACCACATTCATCCCCAATAGAAGGAGAACACACTCCAACCATCATCCAATTGATTCGATCAACGGATCTTGCCATAATTCAGCTCAAAGATTCGCTTTATATTCTTCAATTCCAATAAAATTTTGTCCTCAAAATTTTAATTCAGGTGTGAGAACAATATTTACACTCTAAAAGCCTAAATGTTACTAGCCTACAACGCTTCCGTTGCGCACTCTGATATCTATAATGAACTCGGGGTGGAGAATTGGTGTAGTAGACTGATGCTAACGGATTGGAAGCAATAAGATGAAAAGAAAGCGAGAATGAAATCAGATATTCTGGTTGACAAATGTAATTAAGGAATAGAAAAGAGCAAAGGAATGAATTGTCAATGACATGGTATTCTTGTACTCGTCGCTGGAATTTCCAAATTTAGATACAGATGAGTTTTGATCTGAATTTGATTGAACTGTTAGTAAGAGCCCGGGCATTGATCCAAGTGGTTACCCACACCAGGTGTGAACTTAGGCTCTGATACCACTATACAACGTTCTTTATGATATAAAACTAGAGACTACTGTAGACATGACCCTATAATAACCTGCTAGGTGGTGATGGTATTACTGATTATAAATTCTTATTATTATATCACTGATACATAAACAGATTTATATATTATTATCGTTCTTGAATTACTATAGTACATATTACTGCCTCCTTCATTTTACTACTCACTAGGTCGCTTTCTGACGACCCTGAGTTTGCGTGTTCAGGTTGGAGATCAGAGATATCATATTGTCAGATATTTCATTAGATTCACATAGGAGCCTCATCATCGATACCATTCATAGGTATCTTTATTATTTAGTCTTTATTTCCTTATTTATCCATATTTCTATATCTCTCATGATCACTGACCCCTTTTGCAGGTATTCTTGTACTTATTTCATGCTGGAATTATTGTAACTATTGTATTTATTTTCTGTACTGAGACTTAGCGTATGTACGTGAGGGTATCTCCGCCCTGCATATGTATGTCGCCATAACGTCCCCGTACCTGCGGGATCGGGGCGTTACAGATGACATGCATCTCCTCCTTCATTGCTGATCGCCAACAATCTTCTTCCTTAGCCTCTTAGAAAGTGAGAGGCTCATGATCAGCATATAAGCGAAGAAATTAGTTTCTTTATTTTATTCTATTTGCTCATAAATCTCCCTGAGGCTTCTCATTTTGATGGGACCTCGTTGCACGGAGGATTCACTACTACTACCTTCCCCAGAAGATGGAGAACCTCTTGCAGGAGACAGTGTGGTATGTTGAGGAGATGGTGGTGTAGCTGGTGGTGGAACCTCATGTAGGAGCTCGTCAGGTTCATTCACCATAGGTTGCTCTTTAACAGTCTCTTCATTGCTCAAACTCCATGCTTCTGCTTCATTGAAGATAACATCTCTACTAACCACTAATTTCTTAGTTAGTAGATTGTAGAGCTTGTATGCCTTCGACTCCTCGCTTATCCGATGAAAATACATTTTTCACCATGATTGCCAAGCTTCTTCCTTTTGACTTCAGGTACTTGAGCATATGCAACACACTCAAAAATTTGTAGGTATGCGACATTAGGCGTGTAGCCGCTCCTTGCCTCTTGAGGAGTCCTCCCCTTCACTTACTTCCTCAGGCACCGATTGAGCAAGTAAGTTGAACATGCCACAGCTTCAGCTCAAAACTGCTTCGGCAACCCCTTTTCTTTGAGCATGGTTCTTATCATGTCAAGAATAGTGTGGCTCTTTCTTTCTGCGATGCCATTTTGTTGTGGTGTATATGCCTCTTTATGCCTTACTCCATGCAATATTCTTAAAAATATTTGAGGTGTACTCACCACCTCGATCAGATCGGAGAGTTATTAATTTATGGCACTCTCCGCTTCAACAAGAGCTTTAAAATCTTGAAGGTAGTAAAAGCAGCAGATTTTTCTTTAAGAATATGCACCCACAATTTTCTACTGAAATCATCAATAAGGTAATAAAATATCTATTATCTTCTAAAGAGACAGGATCTAGTGGTCCGCAGATGTCAGTATGAACACGTTGCAATGGTGCGTCCGCTCTCCACGACTTTCCACTGGAAAAAGAAAGTCGTGCTTACTTGTCAATTATGCAAACTTCACAAGTATGACTTGGTGGATCGATTGTTCGTAAACCTCGTACCATGCTGGTTGTAGATAGTAGCTTCAGGCCGCTGAATTTTAGATGGCGAAGCGAAAATGCCACCTCCATGACTCATTCTTCATGAGTCATTGTAAACACTTCTCAACTTTCGTGTTTAGATGTAAGGAAAACATGCGGTTCCTTGTCATTTTAACACAAGCTATAAGACCTCCTTTTGTATTTTTCAATCAAAGATGGTTGTTCTCCATATATACTTCATATCTTTTTTCGAGTAATGACCGATGCTGAGAATATTACTTTTTATGTTAGGAATATAATAAACATCAGAAATATACTTCAGGCTTTTTGGTAGATTTTGATCTTCCCTCTGCCTTCAACGGGGAGTTTTGAAAAATCTCCCAAGCTCACACTTTTATGAACTCCTTCTGCGAGTTCCAAGAGAAGTTCTTTCTTCTGCACATGTGGTTGCTAGCACCCGAGTCAAGGTACCAAATATCATTCTGAACACTTGAATCATCGTGAGTAAGAAGAAGAGTAGAGTTATTACCCACAATACTTTTTTCTTTGGCGAGATTTGTAAAATTTTCAATTCTGTGCCAGTAATCCGAGGCATAGTGTCCAAATTTTGACAGTTGTAGCATTGGACGTCTTGTTATTTCCATGTCCAGATGTAATCTTCCCCGATTGCTTCATCCTCGACCTCTGAAGCTTTGGAACTCCACTTGATTTTGAGGGGTTCATTGTTGGGGACCACGTCCTCTACCTCTGCCACGACCATGACCTCTAGTATGTGAGCCTCGATTATTTAGAGTCAGCTTAACTCTAATGCTTGTTCCAAAACTATAGAACCGGTATTCTTTTGCATGCGTTGCTCATGAACTTGGAGAGAGCCCAAAAGCTTCTCTATTGAGATCTCCTCCAAATTCTTGGACTCCTCAATTGCCGCCACCATGTGCTCGAACTTTGATGTGAGGGATCAGAGCAATTTCTCCATCACTCGGATGTCCTCCATCTTCTCTCCATTTCTCCTCATTTTATTCACAATTAGAAGTAATCGCGAATAATAATAGGAGATTTTTTCTTCATCTTTCATTTGGGCGGCTTCAAGATCGTCCCTCAAGTTTGGAGGCGAATTCGCTTCACCCTCTCGACTCCTTTGTAGATAAGTAGCAAGGATTTCCCATGCTTCTTTGCTCATCGTTGCTTCGGCAACTTTCTCGAAGGTAAACTCGTCCAACCCTTGATAGAGTAGAAAACGAGCCTTGCAATTCTTCTTCTTTTGCTCTTTAAGAGCCTTCTTCTCTTCGGCGGTGTAGGCGGCTTTTACCTCCGGTGTGGGTTCCTTGAACCCATCAAAGAGTAGCTTCCACAACTCTTGAGAACCAAATAGAGTTTTCATCTGAATTGACCAACTCTCATAGTTATCTTTCAATAACTTGGGAACTTGTAGATTGATGAGATTGTTGGTGGAGGCCATGAGGAGAAGAGGAAATGAAAAAAAAATTGAATTGGTTCTGATACCAATTGTTGTATACTAGTCTACAGACTAATATACTATAATCTAAAATTTTAAGTGGAGAATGGATCTTATTCAACTTTCTTTCTTACTTGCTTGCTTGAAAAAACAAAGAGGTACACTAACCTTTTATAGGCTTCAAAGAAAAAAACTTATAAGAATACCAACCATCTACCTTATGCCATAAACAAATGACAATAATGCATATATGACTCTTTAACTTCTCCAATTCACGGTGACTTTTCATTTCTTCCAATTGATGATGACTCTTCATTCTTTCTAATTGAAGATGATAACTCTTCATTTCTCCTAATGAATGATGATGACTATTTATTTTCTTTCAATTGATGACGACTCTTCATTTCTCCTAATGATGATGATGACTCTTTATTTCTTCACCTCTTATGGTGTCTCTTCTACTTCTAAATTAATGTCATAAAAGACATTCTTATTTGATATTCAACATAGGTATCTTCATCTTGCATCGCATCAATGTTGAGGAACATTGATGGTGGTACAAGAAGGTAGCTGTGTCACTGCCAATTTGAAAGAGAATACCAGCTTGCAGAAGCCTCAACCCGCACTGCATGTTCCTCCAAGCTCGAGATGCTTTCGCGCTACTTGGCTCTAACAGTAGCTCCTCAAAGAGAGCTAGTGTCCGTGATCAAACAGTAGAGATGCTTCCCTTGGAGAAGCTTCCCTCATTAGCCTTAAGTCCTTGACGCCCAATCCCCCAGCAGCTTTGGTGTTGGTGAGATGGTCCCAAGCTATGAGGTGTATGCCACGCCCTTCATGGTTTCCCCATAAGAAACTCCTGAAAATATTGGATTCAAGCTGATCTAAGATAGCAAGCAAGGGTAAATAGGGGGTTGAGGAAAGAACTGCCATGAGTAGCGCTAACCTCCCAGCGAATGAGAGGTATCTTAGTTAGCTTCCAGTTGGCGAGCTTCTTCTTGACTTGCTGAATGAGGGGATCAAAGGAAGAAGAACAAATGCGATCCGTAGGAGGTAGAGGATTTGCTTTTGTTAACACGCTGGCTAGAAGCGTTATAGTAGTTATGCAAGATAGGATCTCTTGACTCAGTTCTCCTTCTTCTTGAAGATCCCATCTATCCTCAAAATATGATCTTCGACAACAATGCCTGTTTGTAATAGACATTATATTCTGCAGTCTTAGCCCGGATGGGATCAGATAGATCATAACATCCATCTTCTTCAAGAGCTTGGAGATTCTGAGTATCTTGTTCGAGGGCTGTAGCTTGACGAAACAAATTGCTCACAGTCGATGCATTCCAACTCCTAAGATCGCCTTCAACTCTAGTTAATTCTTGAGAAACTATGGAAGTTGGCGAGCCACGCATAGCTTTCTTCCAAGAGTCATCTACCACTTTCTTTGAACTCAACGATTTCCGTCCAAAATTTTTCAAATTTAAAGGGCTTAATAAGCTTAGCCACGGTCCAAAGTAATTTGTGTCATTGGACGAGACATGAGTCTCTTGCAACAAAACCATGCCTGGTTTGTACTGCTTCCTAAATTGTGAGTAAATTAGCACCTCTGCAGTTCCGGCTGATAATAATCATTGGGGAGAATGGAAATGCCATATTACATTTTGGGTGGGTATTATAAGAGTTTACACCGTAACGTTCATACATATGACGCAAATTATTTATTGTCATTTATATGTTCTAAAACTCACAAATAACAACAACAACTAAGCCATTTGTCCCAAGTATTTGGGGTAGGCTGCATTAACCAAAAGAAAATTACGCTGGATCAGACACATGGATCAGCTTTCTCCACTCATTCTTATCGAGTAATATGCCTTCACTAAGACCTTTAGTCTTCTATATCTTGTCGTATTACCTCCATTCATGTTTTCTTCGGTCTTCCCTGTGATTTTTTAACTTGCCCTAATTTGATACGCTCAACTTGTCGGACTGGCGTAACTGTAGGTTTACGTCACACATGACTGTAACACCCCGTTCCTGGAATACGTAACGTACGTATTCTGATTTCTAACATATTTATTTGATTTATCTTGTATTTATTTTTGTTTTATGATTATTAGTGTGACTGTTTTCTATTGGATTTGGATTCGTGAACTCGGAGTCAGCCCTAATCTGAACCAGGGGCCCAAGCCTAGTGCATTACTCGAATTGACATTTCTGCTAATCCGATTTGACCGATTTCAGTTTCAGACATTATTTCTAATATTTTAGATTTTTCAAGATTTTTTAAAATTTTTCAGAATTATTTGCAAAATCTCCAAAACGGCGTCGGTCGGCATCGCTGACTGATTCTCAGATTTTTAGTTTTTAAATGGGATTGAATTTTTCAAAAAATGCTTTCACAATACTTCTTATAATTTATTTTCTATCTAAATACATTTTTTGAAATTTTTTCTAAATTTATCAAATTTGACCGATTCTGGTTTCGGCCTGTATCACGGAAGATTCCAGGATTTTTAATTTGAAAACTACATCGAATTTATCAAATCTGATTTCACCCTATCTTAGAATAATATTTGCTATTTTTAAGAATTTCGGAACATTTCTGAAACAGTCAAATTTTCGCCTTATTTAAATAATAATATTTTTACTGACGATTTCTTTTCTGGCTTTTCCCTCCTCTACTCCCCTACTTTATACTATCAGAAATTATAATAAATAAATTAGTTAATAATAAAAAATTTAAACTATTTTATTTCCTTTTTTTATTTTTTTAATTTTCTTTCTTTTCTTTCTTTTTCTTTTCTTCACTTTGATTTTCTCCCCCACAATTAGCTCCTTGATCCATGCCAAGCCACCCGCTGCCGCCACCGACAGCAGTAGGGCTGCTGCCGTAGCCCTATCACCCCCCTAAACCATCAATCCATTCCTCTCATCCTCTATTAAACCACCACACTTCCATTTCATTCTTCATTTTCAACACAAATCCAAAAACCAAGTTTCATCTTCTTCAACCACATAACCTACTCACGCATTCACCATGGCCGCCGCCTCCACCTTCACCGCCGCCGCCGCCGGCCACTCCAAGGCCACCCAAACAACTCTCCAACACCTCCTCTTCACACCACCATCTCCTTTAACCTCCAATAACCTCCCACCACCACCAATTTCACCAAAACCCACCTCCATTACCACCCTTTCTTCTCCAAAATTCACCAGCCCCTCCACCAAATTCTCCACTCCAACCAACCCAACATCATCTCCTCCTCCTCCTCTAACTCCCACCACCTCCAATCATCACCACAACCCACCACCACACCAACCACAATCACCACCTCCATCAAAACAACAACCAAAACAACTCTCCTCCAAAACCCAACTCCACCTCCCCTCCCCTTGGGGGGGAGGCGCGCGTGCGCCCACTATCGCCGGCGGCGCGCCGCCGCCGCCAGGCCGCCGCCAGCTGGCCGGCGACGGCCCCCCTCCCCAGCCGCCGGCGGCCCCCCTCCCCTCCTTCTTCTTTTTCTTTCTTTCTTTCTTTCTTCTTATCTTTCTTTCTTTCTTTCATTTCAAACTTTCTTTCATTCCCTAAATAAACAC